>CAKAJE020001006.1:0-98596 GCA_916610135.2 Macropis europaea | reverse complement strand
CCATAATATAAAATGATCTAATCGGGTCTCTGTTTGCCCTACCCTAGAAGTTTAATTGAGCATTTTACTCGCCATTTCATGCACTTTGAGATGCCGCTCAGCCCAATGCGCTATCTGAAATAGGAGCGACGTAAATTGAACAAATGTGATAGAATTTCGCCGAATTCTTAAATTAACTATAATATAAAATGATTTAATCGGGTCACTGATTGCCCTACCCTAGAAGTTTAATAGTGCATTTTACTCGCCATTTCATGCGCTTTGAGATGCCGCTTAGCCCAATGCGCTATCTGAAATATGAGCGACGAAAGTTGAACAAATGTGATAGAATTTCGCTGAATTATTTTATTAACCAGAATGTAAAATGATCTAATCTGGTCTCTGTTCGCCCGAGCCTAGAAGTTTAATAGTGGATTTTACTCGGCATTCCACGCGCTTTAAGATGCCGCCTCTCCCAGTACGCTTTCTGAAATAGGAGCGACCTAAATTGAACGAATGTGATAGAATTTTGCTGAATTCTTAAATTAACCATAATATAAAATGATCTAATCGGGTCTCTGCTTGCCCTACCCTAGAAGTTTAATAGTGCATTTTAGTCGCCATTTCATGCGCTTTGAGATGCCGCTTCGCCCAATACGCTATCTGAAATAGGAGCGACGTAAATTAAACAAATGTGATTGAATTTCCCTGAAATCTTATATTAAACAAAATATAAAATGATCTAATCGGGTCTCTGATTGCCCTATCATAGAAGTTTAGCAGTGCATTTTACTCGCCATTCCACGCGCTTTAAGATGCCGCCTAGCCCAGTACGCTATCTAAATTAGGAGCGACGTAAGTTGAACAAATGTGATAGAATTTCGCTCAATTCTTAAATTAACCATAATATAAAATGATCTAATCGGGTCTCTGTTCGCCCTACCATAGAAGTTTAGTAGTGCACTTTACTCGCCATTCCACGCGCTTCAAGATGCCGCCTAGCCCAGTACGCTATCTGAAATAGGAGCGACGTAAATTGAACAAATGTGATAAAATTTTGCTGACACCTTAAATTAACCATAATATAAAATGATTTAATCGGGTATCTGTTTGCCCTACCCTAGAAGTTTAATAGTGCATTTTACTCGCCATTTCATGCGCCTTCAGATGCCGCTTAGCCCAATACGCTATCTGAAATAGGAGCGACGTAAATTGAATAATTGTGATAGAATTTCGCTGAATTCTTAAATTAACCATAATATAAAATGATCTAATCGGGTCTCTGTTTGCCCTACCCTAGAAGTTTAATAGTGCATTTCACTCGTCATTTCATGCGCTTTGAGATGCCGCTAAGCACAATAAGCTATCTGGAATAGCAGCGACGTAAATTGAACAAATGTGATAGAATTACGCCGAATTCTTATATTTACCGTAATATAAAATGATATAATCAGGTCTCTGTTTGCCTTATCCCAGAAGTTTAATAGGGCATTTTACTCGTCATTTCATGCGCTTTGACATGCCGCTTAGCCCAATACGCTATCTGAAATAGGAGCGACGTAAATTGAACAAGTGTGATAGAATTTCACTGAATTCTTAAATTAACCATAATATAAAATGATCTAATCGGGTCTCTGTTTGACCTACCCTAGAAGTTTAAAAGAGCATTTTACTCGCCATTTCATGTGCTTTGAGATGCCGCATAGCCCAATACGCTATCTGGAATAGGAGCGACGGAAATTGAACAAATGTGATAGAATTTCCCTGAATTCTTATATTAACCTTAATGTAAAATGATCTAATCGGGTCTCTGTTCGCCCTACCATAGAAGTCTAATAGTGCATTTCACTCGCCATTCCACGCGCTTTAAGATGCCGCCGAGCCCAGTACGGTATCTGAAATAGGAGCGACGTAAATTGAACAAATGTGATAGAATTTTGCTGAATTCTTAAATTAACCATAATATAAAATGATCTAATCGGGTCTCTGTTTGCCCTACCCTAGAACTTTAATAGTGCATTTTACTCGCCATTTCATGCGCTTTGAGATGCCGCTTAGCCTAATACGCTATGTGAAATAGAAGCGACGTAAATTAAACAAATGTGATAGAATTTCACTGAATTCTTATATTAACCTTAATGTAAAATGATCTAATCGGGTCTCTGTTCGCCCTACCATAGAATTCTAATAGTGCATTTCACTCGCCATTTCATGCGCTTTGGGATGCCGCTTAGCACAATACGCTATCTGAAATAGGAGCGACGTAAATTGAACAAATCTGATAGAATTACGCTGAATTCTTATATTAACCGTAATATAAAATGATCTAATCGGGTCTCTGTTTGCCTTATCCTAGAAGTTTAATAGTGCATTTTACTCGCCATTTCATGCGCTTTGAGATGCCGCTTAGCCCAATACGCTATCTGAAATAGGAGCGACGTAAATTGAACAAATGTGATAGAATTTCGCTGAATTCTTATATTAACCGTAATATAAAATGATCTAGTCGGGTCTCTGTTTGCCTTACCCTAGAAGTTTAGTACTGCATTTTACTCGCCATTTCATGCGCTTTGAGATACCGCTTAGCCCAATACGATATCTGAAATAGGAGCGACGTAAATTGAACAAATGTGATAGAATTTCGCTGAATTCTTAAATTAACTATAATATAAAATGATCTAATCGGGTCACTGATTGCCCTACCCTACAAGTTTAATAGTGCATTTTGCTCGCCATTTCATGCGCTTCGAGATGCCGCTTAGCCCAATACGCTATCTGAAATATGAGCGACGTAAATTGAACAAATGTGATAGAATTTCGCTGAATTCTTATATTAACCAAAATATAAAATGATCTAATCGGGTCTCTGTTTGCCGTATCCTAGAAGTTTAGTATTGCACTTTACTCGCCATTTCATGCGCTTTGAGATGCCGCTTAGCCCAATACGCTATCTGAAATAGGAGCGACGTAAATTGAACAAATGTGATAGAATTTTGCTGAATTCTTAAATTAACCATAATATAAAATGATCTAATCTGGTCTCTGTTCGCCCGAGCCTAGAAGTTTAATAGTGGATTTTACTCGGCATTCCACGCGCTTTAAGATGCCGCCTCTCCCAGTACGCTTTCTGAAATAGGAGCGACCTAAATTGAACGAATGTGATAGAATTTTGCTGAATTCTTAAATTAACCATAATATAAAATGATCTAATCGGGTCTCTGCTTGCCCTACCCTAGAAGTTTAATAGTGCATTTTAGTCGCCATTTCATGCGCTTTGAGATGCCGCTTCGCCCAATACGCTATCTGAAATAGGAGCGACGTAAATTAAACAAATGTGATAGAATTTCCCTGAAATCTTATATTAAACAAAATATAAAATGATCTAATCGGGTCTCTGATTGCCCTATCATAGAAGTTTAGCAGTGCATTTTACTCGCCATTCCACGCGCTTTAAGATGCCGCCTAGCCCAGTACGCTATCTAAATTAGGAGCGACGTAAGTTGAACAAATGTGATAGAATTTCGCTCAATTCTTAAATTAACCATAATATAAAATGATCTAATCGGGTCTCTGTTTGCCCTACCCTAGAACTTTAATAGTGCATTTTATTCGCCATTTCATACGCTTTGAGATGCCGCTTTGCCCAATACGCTATCTGAAATAGGAGCGACGTAAATTGAACAAATGTGATAGAATTTTGCTGAATTCTTAAATTAACCATAATATAAAATGATCTAATCGGGTCTCTGTACGCCCTACCATAGAAATCTAATAGTGCA
The DNA here is from genome assembly GCA_916610135.2 of Macropis europaea. NCBI lineage: Eukaryota > Metazoa > Arthropoda > Insecta > Hymenoptera > Melittidae > Macropis > Macropis europaea. Next base: position 94,838 of record CAKAJE020001006.1, on the reverse strand, counting down.
TTTTACTCGCCATTTCATGCGCTTTGAGATGCCGCTTAGCCCAATACGCTATCTGAAATAGGAGCTACGTAAATTGAACAAATGTGATAGAATTTCCCTGAAATCTTATATTAAACAAAATATAAAATGATCTAATCGGGTCTCTGATTGCCCTATCATAGAAGTTTAGCAGTGCATTTTACTCTCCATTTCATGCGCTTAGAGATGCCGCTTATCCCAATACGCTATCTGAAATAGGAGCGACGTAAATGGAACAAATGTGATAGAATTTCGCTGCATTCTTAAATTAACTATAATATAAAATGATCTAATCGGGTCACTGATTGCCCTACCCTAGAAGTTTAATAGTGCATTACACTCGCCATTTCATGCGCTTTGAGATGCCGCTTAGCACAATACGCTATCTGAAATAGGAGCGACGTAAATTGAACAAGTGTGATAGAATTTCACTGAATTCTTAAATTAACCATAATATAAAATGATCTAATCGGGTCTCTGTTTGACCTACCCTAGAAGTTTAAAAGAGCATTTTACTCGCCATTTCATGTGCTTTGAGATGCCGCATAGCCCAATACGCTATCTGGAATAGGAGCGACGGAAATTGAACAAATGTGATAGAATTTCCCTGAATTCTTATATTAACCTTAATGTAAAATGATCTAATCGGGTCTCTGTTCGCCCTACCATAGAAGTCTAATAGTGCATTTCACTCGCCATTCCACGCGCTTTAAGATGCCGCCGAGCCCAGTACGGTATCTGAAATAGGAGCGACGTAAATTGAACAAATGTGATAGAATTTTGCTGAATTCTTAAATTAACCATAATATAAAATGATCTAATCGGGTCTCTGTTTGCCCTACCCTAGAACTTTAATAGTGCATTTTACTCGCCATTTCATGCGCTTTGAGATGCCGCTTAGCCTAATACGCTATGTGAAATAGAAGCGACGTAAATTAAACAAATGTGATAGAATTTCACTGAATTCTTATATTAACCTTAATGTAAAATGATCTAATCGGGTCTCTGTTCGCCCTACCATAGAATTCTAATAGTGCATTTCACTCGCCATTTCATGCGCTTTGGGATGCCGCTTAAAACAATACGCTATCTGAAATAGGAGCGACGTAAATTGAACAAATCTGATAGAATTACGCTGAATTCTTATATTAACCGTAATATAAAATGATCTAATCGGGTCTCTGTTTGCCTTATCCTAGAAGTTTAATAGTGCATTTTACTCGCCATTTCATGCGCTTTGAGATGCCGCTTAGCCCAATACGCTATCTGAAATAGGAGCGACGTAAATTGAACAAATGTGATAGAATTTCGCTGAATTCTTATATTAACCGTAATATAAAATGATCTAGTCGGGTCTCTGTTTGCCTTACCCTAGAAGTTTAGTACTGCATTTTACTCGCCATTTCATGCGCTTTGAGATACCGCTTAGCCCAATACGATATCTGAAATAGGAGCGACGTAAATTGAACAAATGTGATAGAATTTCGCTGAATTCTTAAATTAACTATAATATAAAATGATCTAATCGGGTCACTGATTGCCCTACCCTACAAGTTTAATAGTGCATTTTGCTCGCCATTTCATGCGCTTCGAGATGCCGCTTAGCCCAATACGCTATCTGAAATATGAGCGACGTAAATTGAACAAATGTGATAGAATTTCGCTGAATTCTTATATTAACCAAAATATAAAATGATCTAATCGGGTCTCTGTTTGCCGTATCCTAGAAGTTTAGTATTGCACTTTACTCGCCATTTCATGCGCTTTGAGATGCCGCTTAGCCCAATACGCTATCTGAAATAGGAGCGACGTAAATTGAACAAATGTGATAGAATTTTGCTGAATTCTTAAATTAACCATAATATAAAATGATCTAATCGGGTCTCTGTTTGCCCTACCCTAGAAGTTTAATTGAGCATTTTACTCGCCATTTCATGCACTTTGAGATGCCGCTCAGCCCAATGCGCTATCTGAAATAGGAGCGACGTAAATTGAACAAATGTGATAGAATTTCGCCGAATTCTTAAATTAACTATAATATAAAATGATTTAATCGGGTCACTGATTGCCCTACCCTAGAAGTTTAATAGTGCATTTTACTCGCCATTTCATGCGCTTTGAGATGCCGCTTAGCCCAATGCGCTATCTGAAATATGAGCGACGAAAGTTGAACAAATGTGATAGAATTTCGCTGAATTATTTTATTAACCAGAATGTAAAATGATCTAATCTGGTCTCTGTTCGCCCGAGCCTAGAAGTTTAATAGTGGATTTTACTCGGCATTCCACGCGCTTTAAGATGCCGCCTCTCCCAGTACGCTTTCTGAAATAGGAGCGACCTAAATTGAACGAATGTGATAGAATTTTGCTGAATTCTTAAATTAACCATAATATAAAATGATCTAATCGGGTCTCTGCTTGCCCTACCCTAGAAGTTTAATAGTGCATTTTAGTCGCCATTTCATGCGCTTTGAGATGCCGCTTCGCCCAATACGCTATCTGAAATAGGAGCGACGTAAATTAAACAAATGTGATTGAATTTCCCTGAAATCTTATATTAAACAAAATATAAAATGATCTAATCGGGTCTCTGATTGCCCTATCATAGAAGTTTAGCAGTGCATTTTACTCGCCATTCCACGCGCTTTAAGATGCCGCCTAGCCCAGTACGCTATCTAAATTAGGAGCGACGTAAGTTGAACAAATGTGATAGAATTTCGCTCAATTCTTAAATTAACCATAATATAAAATGATCTAATCGGGTCTCTGTTCGCCCTACCATAGAAGTTTAGTAGTGCACTTTACTCGCCATTCCACGCGCTTCAAGATGCCGCCTAGCCCAGTACGCTATCTGAAATAGGAGCGACGTAAATTGAACAAATGTGATAAAATTTTGCTGACACCTTAAATTAACCATAATATAAAATGATTTAATCGGGTATCTGTTTGCCCTACCCTAGAAGTTTAATAGTGCATTTTACTCGCCATTTCATGCGCCTTCAGATGCCGCTTAGCCCAATACGCTATCTGAAATAGGAGCGACGTAAATTGAATAATTGTGATAGAATTTCGCTGAATTCTTAAATTAACCATAATATAAAATGATCTAATCGGGTCTCTGTTTGCCCTACCCTAGAAGTTTAATAGTGCATTTCACTCGTCATTTCATGCGCTTTGAGATGCCGCTAAGCACAATAAGCTATCTGGAATAGCAGCGACGTAAATTGAACAAATGTGATAGAATTACGCCGAATTCTTATATTTACCGTAATATAAAATGATATAATCAGGTCTCTGTTTGCCTTATCCCAGAAGTTTAATAGGGCATTTTACTCGTCATTTCATGCGCTTTGACATGCCGCTTAGCCCAATACGCTATCTGAAATAGGAGCGACGTAAATTGAACAAGTGTGATAGAATTTCACTGAATTCTTAAATTAACCATAATATAAAATGATCTAATCGGGTCTCTGTTTGACCTACCCTAGAAGTTTAAAAGAGCATTTTACTCGCCATTTCATGTGCTTTGAGATGCCGCATAGCCCAATACGCTATCTGGAATAGGAGCGACGGAAATTGAACAAATGTGATAGAATTTCCCTGAATTCTTATATTAACCTTAATGTAAAATGATCTAATCGGGTCTCTGTTCGCCCTACCATAGAAGTCTAATAGTGCATTTCACTCGCCATTCCACGCGCTTTAAGATGCCGCCGAGCCCAGTACGGTATCTGAAATAGGAGCGACGTAAATTGAACAAATGTGATAGAATTTTGCTGAATTCTTAAATTAACCATAATATAAAATGATCTAATCGGGTCTCTGTTTGCCCTACCCTAGAACTTTAATAGTGCATTTTACTCGCCATTTCATGCGCTTTGAGATGCCGCTTAGCCTAATACGCTATGTGAAATAGAAGCGACGTAAATTAAACAAATGTGATAGAATTTCACTGAATTCTTATATTAACCTTAATGTAAAATGATCTAATCGGGTCTCTGTTCGCCCTACCATAGAATTCTAATAGTGCATTTCACTCGCCATTTCATGCGCTTTGGGATGCCGCTTAGCACAATACGCTATCTGAAATAGGAGCGACGTAAATTGAACAAATCTGATAGAATTACGCTGAATTCTTATATTAACCGTAATATAAAATGATCTAATCGGGTCTCTGTTTGCCTTATCCTAGAAGTTTAATAGTGCATTTTACTCGCCATTTCATGCGCTTTGAGATGCCGCTTAGCCCAATACGCTATCTGAAATAGGAGCGACGTAAATTGAACAAATGTGATAGAATTTCGCTGAATTCTTATATTAACCGTAATATAAAATGATCTAGTCGGGTCTCTGTTTGCCTTACCCTAGAAGTTTAGTACTGCATTTTACTCGCCATTTCATGCGCTTTGAGATACCGCTTAGCCCAATACGATATCTGAAATAGGAGCGACGTAAATTGAACAAATGTGATAGAATTTCGCTGAATTCTTAAATTAACTATAATATAAAATGATCTAATCGGGTCACTGATTGCCCTACCCTACAAGTTTAATAGTGCATTTTGCTCGCCATTTCATGCGCTTCGAGATGCCGCTTAGCCCAATACGCTATCTGAAATATGAGCGACGTAAATTGAACAAATGTGATAGAATTTCGCTGAATTCTTATATTAACCAAAATATAAAATGATCTAATCGGGTCTCTGTTTGCCGTATCCTAGAAGTTTAGTATTGCACTTTACTCGCCATTTCATGCGCTTTGAGATGCCGCTTAGCCCAATACGCTATCTGAAATAGGAGCGACGTAAATTGAACAAATGTGATAGAATTTTGCTGAATTCTTAAATTAACCATAATATAAAATGATCTAATCTGGTCTCTGTTCGCCCTAGCCTAGAAGTTTAATAGTGGATTTTACTCGGCATTCCACGCGCTTTAAGATGCCGCCTCTCCCAGTACGCTTTCTGAAATAGGAGCGACCTAAATTGAACGAATGTGATAGAATTTTGCTGAATTCTTAAATTAACCATAATATAAAATGATCTAATCGGGTCTCTGCTTGCCCTACCCTAGAAGTTTAATAGTGCATTTTAGTCGCCATTTCATGCGCTTTGAGATGCCGCTTCGCCCAATACGCTATCTGAAATAGGAGCGACGTAAATTAAACAAATGTGATAGAATTTCCCTGAAATCTTATATTAAACAAAATATAAAATGATCTAATCGGGTCTCTGATTGCCCTATCATAGAAGTTTAGCAGTGCATTTTACTCGCCATTCCACGCGCTTTAAGATGCCGCCTAGCCCAGTACGCTATCTAAATTAGGAGCGACGTAAGTTGAACAAATGTGATAGAATTTCGCTCAATTCTTAAATTAACCATAATATAAAATGATCTAATCGGGTCTCTGTTTGCCCTACCCTAGAACTTTAATAGTGCATTTTATTCGCCATTTCATACGCTTTGAGATGCCGCTTTGCCCAATGCGCTATCTGAAATAGGAGCGACGTAAATTGAACAAATGTGATAGAATTTTGCTGAATTCTTAAATTAACCATAATATAAAATGATCTAATCGGGTCTCTGTACGCCCTACCATAGAAATCTAATAGTGCATTTTACTCGCCATTTCATGCGCTTTGAGATGCCGCTTAGCCCAATACGCTATCTGAAATAGGAGCTACGTAAATTGAACAAATGTGATAGAATTTCCCTGAAATCTTATATTAAACAAAATATAAAATGATCTAATCGGGTCTCTGATTGCCCTATCATAGAAGTTTAGCAGTGCATTTTACTCTCCATTTCATGCGCTTAGAGATGCCGCTTATCCCAATACGCTATCTGAAATAGGAGCGACGTAAATGGAACAAATGTGATAGAATTTCGCTGCATTCTTAAATTAACTATAATATAAAATGATCTAATCGGGTCACTGATTGCCCTACCCTAGAAGTTTAATAGTGCATTACACTCGCCATTTCATGCGCTTTGAGATGCCGCTTAGCACAATACGCTATCTGAAATAGGAGCGACGTAAATTGAACAAATGTGATAGAATTACGCTGCATTCTTATATTAACCGTAATATAAAATGATCTAATCGTGTCTCTGTTTGCCTTATCCTAGAAGTTTGATAGTGCATTTTACTCGCCATTTCATGCGCTTTGAGATGCCGCTTAGCCCAATACGCTATCTGAAATAGGAGCGACGTAAATTGAACAAATGTGATAGAATTTCGCTGAATTCTTAAATTAACCATAATATAAAATGATCTAATCGGGTCTCTGTTCGCCCTACCATAGAAGTATAATAGTGCATTTCACTCGCCATTCCACGCGCTTTAAGATGCCGCCGAGCCCAGTACGGTATCTGAAATAGTAGCGACATAAATTGAACAAATGTGATAGAATTTTGCTGAATTCTTAAATTAACCATAACATAAAATGATCTCATCGGGTCTCTGTTTGCCCAACCCTAGACGTTTAATAGTGCATTTTCCTCGCCATTTCATGCGCTTTGAGATGCCGCTAAGCCCAATACGCTATCTGAAATATGAGCGACGTAAATTGAACAAATGTGATAGAATTTCGCTGAATTCTTATATTAACCAAAATATAAAATGGTCTAATCGGGTCTCTGATTGCCCTATCATAGAAGATTAATAGTGCATTTCACTCGCCATTCCACGCGCTTTAAGATGCCGCCTAGCCCAGTACGCTATCTGAAATAGGAGCGACGTAAATTGAACAAATGTGATAAAATTTTGCTGACATCTTAAATTAACCATAATATAAAATGATTTAATCGGGTACCTGTTTGCCCTACCCTAGAAGTTTAATAGTGCATTTTACACGCCATTTCATGCGCCTTCAGATGCCGCTTAGCCCAATACGCTATCTGAAATAGGAGCGACGTAAATTGAACAATTGTGATAGAATTTCGCTGAATTCTTAAATTAACCATAATATAAAATGATCTAATCGGGTCTCTGTTTGCCCTACCCTAGAAGTTTAATAGTGCATTTCACTCGTCATTTCATGCGCTTTGAGATGCCGCTAAGCACAATAAGCTATCTGGAATAGCAGCGACGTAAATTGAACAAATGTGATAGAATTACGCCGAATTCTTATATTTACCGTAATATAAAATGATATAATCAGGTCTCTGTTTGCCTTATCCCAGAAGTTTAATAGGGCATTTTACTCGCCATTTCATGCGCTTTGACATGCCGCTTAGCCCAATACGCTATCTGAAATAGGAGCGACGTAAATTGAACAAGTGTGATAGAATTTCACTGAATTCTTAAATTAACCATAATATAAAATGATCTAATCGGGTCTCTGTTTGACCTACCCTAGAAGTTTAAAAGAGCATTTTACTCGCCATTTCATGTGCTTTGAGATGCCGCATAGCCCAATACGCTATCTGGAATAGGAGCTACGGAAATTGAACAAATGTGATAGAATTTCCCTGAATTCTTATATTAACCTCAATGTAAAATGATCTAATCGGGTCTCTGTTCGCCCTACCATAGAAGTCTAATAGTGCATTTCACTCGCCATTCCACGCGCTTTAAGATGCCGCCGAGCCCAGTACGGTATCTGAAATAGGAGCGACGTAAATTGAACAAATGTGATAGAATTTTGCTGAATTCTTAAATTAACCATAATATAAAATGATCTAATCGGGTCTCTGTACGCCTTACCATAGAAATCTAATAGTGCATTTTACTCGCCATTTCATGCGCTTTGAGATGCCGCTTCGCCCAATACGCTATCTGAAATGGGAGCGACGTAAATTGAACAAATGTGATAGAATTTCCCTGAAATCTTATATTAAACAAAATATAAAATGATCTCATCGGGTCTCTGATTGCCCTATCATAGAAGTTTAGTAGTGCATTTTACTCGCCATTCCACGCGCTTTAAGATGCCGCCTAGCCCAGTACGCTATCTGAAATATGAGCGACGTAACTTGAACAAATGTGATAGCATTACGCTGCATTCTTATATTAACCGTAATATAAAATGTTCTAATCGGGTCTCTGTTTGCCTTACCCTAGAAGTTTAATAGTGCATTATACTCGCCATTTCATGCGCTTCGAGATGCCGCATAGCCCAATACGCTATCTGGAATGGGAGCGACGTAAATTGAACAAATGTGATAGAATTTCCCTGAATTCTTATATTAACCTTAATGTAAAATGATCTAGTCGGGTCTCTGTTCGCCCTACCATAGAAGTCTAATAGTGCATTTTGATCGCCATTCCACGCGCTTTAAGATGCCTCCTAGCCCAGTATGCTATCTGAAATTGGAGCGACGTAAATTGAAAAATGTGACAGAATTTTGCTGACATCTTAAATTAACCATAATATAAAATCATCTAATCGGGTCTCTGATTGCCCTATCATAGAAGTTTAATAGTGCATTTTACTCGCCAATCCACGCGCTTTAAGATTCCGCCTAGCCCAGTACGCTATCTGAAATAGGAGCGACGTAAATTGAAAAAATGTGATAGAATTTGGCTGAATTCTTAAATTAACCATAATATAAAATCATCTTATCGGGTCTCTGTTTGCCCTACCCTAGAAGTTTAATAGTGCATTTTACTCGCCATTTCTTGCGGTTTAAGATGCCGCCGAGCCCAGTACGCTATCTGAAGTAGGAGCGACGTAAGTTGAACAAATGTGATAGAATTACGCTGAATTCTTATATTAACCGTAATATAAAATGATCTAATCGGTTCTCTGTTCACCCTACCCTAGAAGTTTAAGAGTGCCTTTCACTCGTCATTTCATGCGCTTTGAGATGCCGCTTAGCCCAATACGCTATCTGAAATAGGAGCGACGTAAATTGAAAAATTGTGATAGAATTTAGCTGAATTCTTATATTAACCAAAATATAAAATGATCTAGTCGGGTCTCTGATTGCCCTATCATAGAAGTTTAATAGTGCATTTTGATCGCCATTCCACGCGCTTTAAGATGCCGCCTAACCCAGTACGCTATCTGAAATTGGAGCAACGTAAATTGAACAAATGTGACAGAATTTTGCTGACATCTTAAATTAACTATAATATAAAATGATCTAATCGGGTCTCTGTTTGACCTACCCTACAAGTTTAGCAGTGCATTTTACTCGCAATTTCATGCGCTTTGAGATGCCGCCTAACCCAGTACGCTATCTGAAATAGGAGCGACCTAAATTGAACGAATGTGATAGAATTTTGCTGAATTCTTAAATTAACCATAATATAAAATGATCTAATCGGGTCTCTGCTTGCCCTACCCTAGAAGTTTAATAGTGCATTTTAGTCGCCATTTCATGCGCTTTGAGATGCCGCTTCGCCCAATACGCTATCTGAAATAGGAGCGACGTAAATTAAACAAATGTGATAGAATTTCCCTGAAATCTTATATTAAACAAAATATAAAATGATCTAACCGGGTCTCTGTTTGCCCTACCCTAGAAGTTTAACAGTGCATTTTACTCGCCATTTCATGGGCTTCGAGATGCTGCTTAGCCCAATACGCTATCTGAAATAGGAGCGACGTAAATTGAACAAATGTGATAGAATTTCCCTGAATACTTATATTAACCACAATATAAAATGATCTAATCGGGTCTCTGATTGCCCTATCATAGAAGTTTAATAGTGCATTTTACTCGCTAATCCACGCGCTTTAAGATTCCGCCTAGCCCAGTACGCTATCTGAAATAGGAGCGACGTAAATTGAACAAATGTGATAGAATTTGGCTGAATTCTTAAATTAACCATAATATAAAATGATCTAATCGGGTCTCTGTTTGCCCTACCCTAGAAGTTTAATAGTGCATTTTACTCGCCATTTCATGCGCTTTGAGATGGCGCTTAGCCCAATACGCTATCTGAAATAGGAGCGACGTAAATTGAACGAATGTGATAGAATTTCGCTGGATTCTTATATTAACCAAAATATAAAATGATCTAATCGGGTCTCTGATAGCCCTATCATAGAAGTTTAATAGTGCATTTTACTCGCCATTCCACGCGCTTTAAGATGCCGCCTAGCACAGTACGCTATCTGAAATAGGAGCGACGTAAGTTGAACAAATGTGATAGAATTACGCTGAATTCTTATATTAACCGTCATATAAAATGATCTAATCGGGTCTCTGTTTGCCTTATCCTAGAAGTTTAATAGTGCATTTTACTCGCAATTTCATGCGCATTGAGATGCCGCTTAGCCCAATAAGCTATCTGAAATAGGAGCGACGTAAATTGAACAAATGTGATAGAATTTCGCTGAATTCTTATATTAACCAAAATATAAAATGACCTAGTCGGGTCTCTGATTGCCCTATCATAGAAGTTTAATAGTGCATTTAGCGCGCCTTTCCACACGCTTTAAGATGCCGCCTAGCCCAGTACGCTACCTGAAATTGGAGTGACGTAAATTGAACCAATGTGATAGAATTTCGCTGAATTCTTAAATTAACCATAACATAAAATGATCTAATCGGGTCTCTGTTTGCCCTACCCTAGAAGTTTAATAGTGCATTTTACTCGCCATTTCTTGCGCTTTGAGATGCCGCTTTGCCCAATAAGCTATCTGAAATAGGAGCGAGGTAAATTGAACAAATGTGAGAGAATTTCGCTGAATTCTTATATTAACCTTAATGTAAAATGTTCTAATCGGGTCTCTGTTCGCCCTACCCTTGAAGATTAATAGTGCATTTCACTCGTCATTTCATGCGCTTTGAGATGCCGCTTAGCCCAATAAGCTATCTGAAATAGGAGCGACGTAAGTTGAACAAATGTGATAGAATTTCGCTGAATTCTTATATTAACCAAAATATAAAATGATCTAATCGGGTCTCTGATAGCCCTATCATAGAAGTTTAATAGTGCATTTTACCCGCCATTCCACGCGCTTTAAGATGCCGCCTAGCCCAGTACGCTATCTGAAACAGGAGCGACGTACGTTGAACAAATGTGATAGAATTACGCTGAATTCTTATATTAACCGTAATATAAAATGAACGAATCGGGTCTCTGTTTGCCTTATCCTAGAAGTTTAATAGTGCATTTTACTCGCCATTTCATGCGCATTGAGATGCCGCTTAGCCCAATATGCTATCTGAAATAGGAGCGACGTAAATAGAACAATTGTGATAGAATTTCGCTGAATTCTTATATTAACCAAAATATAAAATGATCTAGACGGGTCTCTGATTGCCCTATCATAGAAGTTTAATAGTGCATTTTACTCGCCAATCCACGGGCTTTAAGATTCCGCCTAGCCCAGTACGCTATCTGAAATAGGAGCGACGTAAATTGAACAAATGTGATAGAATTTGGCTGAATTCTTAAATTAACCATAATATAAAATGATCTAATCGGTTCTCTGTTTGCCCTACCCCAGAAGTTAAATAGTGCATTTCACTCGTCATTTCATGCGCTTTGAGATGCCGCTTAGCTCAATAAGCTATCTGAAATAGGAGCGACGTAAATTGAACAAATGTGATAGACTTACGCTGAATTCTTATATTAACCAAAATATAAAATGATCTAATCGGGTCTCTGATTGCCCTATCATAGAAGTTTAGTAGTGCATTGTACTCGCCATTCCACGCGCTTTATGATGCCGCCTAGCCCAGTATGGTATCTGAAATAGGAGCTACGTAAGTTGAACAAATGTGATAGAATTACGCTGAATTCTTATATTAACCGTAATATAAAATGATGTAAAATGATCTAATCGTGTCTCTGTTCGCCCTACCATAGAAGTCTAATAGTGCATTTCAGTAATCGGGACTCTGTTTGCCCTACCCTAGAAGTTTAATAGTGCAATGCACTCGTCATTTCATGCGCTTTGAGATGGCGCTTAGCCCAATAAGCTATCTGAAATAGGAGCGACGTAAGTTGAACAAATGTGATAGAATTTCGCTGAATTCTTATATTAACCAAAATATAAAATGATCTAATCGGGTCTCTGATAGCCCTACCAGAGAAGTTTAATAGTGCATTTTACTCGACAATCCACGCGCTTTAAGATTCCGCCTAGCCCAGTACGCTATCTGAAATAGGAGCGACGTAAATTGAACAAATGTGATAGAATTTGGTTGAATTCTTAAATTAACCATAATATAAAATGATCTAATCGGTTCTCTGTTTGCCCTACCCCAGAAGTTAAATAGTGCATTTCACTCGTCATTTCATGCGCTTTGAGATGCCGCTTAGCCCAATAAGCTATCTGAAATAGGAGCGACGTAAATTGAACAAATGTGATAGACTTACGCTGAATTCTTATATTAACCGTATATGATATAAAATGATCTAATCGGGTCTCTGTTTGCCCTACCCTAGAAGTTTAACAGTGCATTTTACTCGCCATTTCATGGGCTTCGAGATGCTGCTTAGCCCAATACGCTATCTGAAATAGGAGCGATGTAAATTGAACAAATGTGATAGAATTTCCCTGAATACTTATGTTACCCTTAATGTAAAATGATCTAATCGGGTCTCTGTTCGCCCTACCCTAGAAGTTTAATAGTGCATTTCACTCGCAATTTCATGCGCTTTGAGATGGCGCGTAGCCCAATACGCTATCTGAAATAGGAGCGACGTAAATTGAACAAATGTGATAGAATTTCCCTGAATTCTTATATTAACCTTAATGTAAAATGATCTAATCGGGCCTTTGTTCGCCCTACCCTAGAAGTTTAGCAGTGCATTTTACTCGCCATTTCATGCGCTTTGAGATGCCGGTTAGCCCAATACGATATCTGCAATAGGAGCGACGTAAATTGAACAAATGTGTTAGAATTTGGCTGAATTCTTAAATTAACCATAATATAAAATGATCTAATCGGGTCTCTGTTTGCCCTACCCTAGAAGTTTAATAGTGCATTTCACTCGTCATTTCATGCGCTTTGAGATGCCGCTTAGCCCAATAAGCTATCTGAAATAGGAGCGACGTAAATTGAACAAATGTGATAGAATTTCGCTGAATTCTTATATTAACCAAAATATAAAATGATCTAGTCGGGTCTCTGATTGCTCTATAATAGAAGTTTAATAGTGCATTTAGCTCGCCTTTCCACACGCTTTAAGATGCCGCCTAGCCCAGTACGCTATCTGAAATTGGAGCGACGTAAATTGAACAAATGTGATAGAGTTTCGCTGAATTCTTAAATTAACCACAACATAAAATGATCTAATCGGGTCTCTGTTTGCCCTACCCTAGAAGTTTAATAGTGCATTTTACTCGCCATTTCTTGAGCTTTGAGATGCCGCTTTGCCGAATACGCTATCTGAAATATCAGCGACGTAAATTGAACAAATGTGAGAGAATTTCGCTGAATTCTTATATTAACCTTAATGTAAAATGTTCTAATCGGGTGTCTGTTCGCCCTACCCTTGACGATTAATAGTGCATTTCACTCGTCATTTCATGCGCTTTGAGATGCCGCTTAGCCCAATACGCTATCTGAAATAGGTGCGACGTCAGTTGAACAAATGTGATAGAATTTCGCTGAATTCTCATATTAACCAAAATATAAAATGATCTAATCGGGTCTCTGATTGCCCTATCATAGAAGTTTAGTAGTGCATTGTACTCGCCATTCCACGCGCTTTATGATGCCGCCTAGCCCAGTATGGTATCTGAAATAGGAGCTACGTAAGTTGAACAAATGTGATAGAATTACGCTGAATTCTTATATTAACCGTAATATAAAATGATGTAATCGGGCCTCCGTTTGCCCTATCATAGAAGTTTGATAGTGCATTTTACTCGCCATTTCATGTGCTTTAAGCTGCCGCATAGCCCAATACGCTATCTGGAATAGGAGCGACGTAAATTGAACAAATGTGATAGAATTTCCCTGAATTCTTATATTAACCTTAATGTAAAATGATCTAATCGTGTCTCTGTTCGCCCTACCATAGAAGTCTAATAGTGCATTTCACTCGCCATTTCATGCGCTTTGAGATGCCGCTTAGCCCAATACGCTATCTCGAATAGGAGCGACGTAAATTGAACAAATGTGATAGAATTTCGCTGAATTCTTTTATTAACCATAATGTAAAATGATCTAATCGGGTCTCTGTTTGTCCTACCCTAGAAGTTTAATAGTGCATTTCACTCGTAATTTCATGCGCTTTGAGATGCCGCTTAGCCCAATACGCTATCTGAAATAGGAGCGACGTAAATTGAAGAATTGTGATAGAATTTAGCTGAATTCTTATATTAACCAAAATATAAAATGATCTAGTCGGGTCTCTGATTGCCCTATCATAGAAGTTTAATAGTGCATTTTGATCGCCATTCCACGCGCTTTATGATGCCGCCTAACCCAGTACGCTATATGAAATTGGAGCAATGTAAATTGAACAAATGTGACAGAATTTTGCTGACATCTTAAATTAACTATAATATAAAATGATCTAATCGGGTCTCTGTTTGACCTACCCTACAAGTTTAGCAGTGCATTTTACTCGCAATTTCATGCGCTTTGAGATGCCGCTTAGCCCAATACGCTATCTGAAATAGGAGCGACGTAAATTGAACAAATGTGATAGAATTTCCCTGAATTCTTATATTAACCTTAATGTAAAATGATCTAATCGGGTCTCTGTTCTCCCTACCCTAGAAGTTGAATACTGCATTTCACTCGTCATTTCATGCGCTTTGAGTTGCCGCTTAGCCCAATAAGATATATGAAATAGGAGCGATGTAAATTGAACAAATGTGATAGAATTTCGCTGAAATCTTATATTAACCAAAATATAAAATGATCTAACCGGGTCTCTGTTTGCCTTATCCTAGAAGTTTAGTATTGCATTTTACTCGCCATTTCATGCGCTTTCAGATGCCGCTTAGCCCAACACGCTATCTGAAATAGGAGCGACGTAAATTGAACAAATGTGATAGAATTTCCCTGAAATCTTATATTAAACAAAATATAAAATGATCTAATCGGGTCTCTGATTGCCCTATCATAGAAGCTTAGCAGAGCATTTTACTCGCCATTCCACGCGCTTTAAGATGCCGCCTAGCCCAGAACGCTATCTGAAATAGGAGCGACCTAAATTGAACGAATGTGATAGAATTTTGCTGAATTCTTAAATTAACCATAATATAAAATGATCTAATCGGGTCTCTGCTTGCCCTACCCTAGAAGTTTAATAGTGCATTTTAGTCGCCATTTCATGCGCTTTGAGATGCCGCTTCGCCCAATACGCTATCTGAAATAGGAGCGACGTAAATTAAACAAATGTGATAGAATTTCCCTGAAATCTTATATTAAACAAAATATAAAATGATCTAATCGGGTCTCTGTTTGCCCTACCCTAGAAGTTTAATAGTGCATTTTACTCGCCATTTCTTGCGCTTTAAGATGCCGCCGAGCCCAGTACGCTATCTGAAGTAGGAGCGACGTAAGTTGAACAAATGTGATAGAATTACGCTGAATTCTTATATTAACCGTAATATAAAATGATCTAATCGGTTCTCTGTTCACCCTACCCTAGAAGTTTAAGAGTGCCTTTCACTCGTCATTTCATGCGCTTTGAGATGCCGCTTAGCCCAATACGCTATCTGAAATAGGAGCGACGTAAATTGAACAATTGTGATAGAATTTAGCTGAATTCTTATATTAACCAAAATATAAAATTATCTAGTCGGGTCTCTGATTGCCATACCATAGAAGTTTAATAGTGCATTTTGATCGCCATTCCACGCGCTTTAAGATGCCGCCTAACCCAGTACGCTATCTGAAATTGGAGCGACGTAAATTGAACAAATGTGACAGAATTTTGCTGACATCTTAAATTAACTATAATATAAAATGATCTAATCGGGTCTGTGTTTGCCCTACCCTACAAGTTTAGCAGTGCATTTTACTCGCCATTTCATGCGCTTTGAGATGCCGCTTAGCCCAATACGCTATCTGAAATAGGAGCAACGTAAATTGAACAAATGTGATAGAATTTCCCGGAATTCTTATATTAACCTTAATGTAAAATGATCTAATCGGGTCTCTGTTCTCCCTACCCTAGAAGTTTAATACTGCATTTCACTCGTCATTTCATGCGCTTTGAGTTGCCGCTTAGCCCAATACGATATCTGAAATAGGAGCGATGTAAATTGAACAAATGTGATAGAATTTTGCTGAATTCGTAAATTAACCATAATATAATATGATCTAATCGGGTCTCTGTTCGCCCTACCCTAGAAGTGTAATAGTGCATTTCACTCGCCATTTCATATGCTCTGAGATGCCGCTTAGCCCAATACGCTATCTGAAATAGGAGCGACGTAAATAGAACAATTGTGATAAAATTTCGCTGAATTCTTATATTAACCAAAATATAAAATGATCTAATCGGGTCTCTGATTGCCCTATCATAGAAGTTTAATAGTGCATTTCACTCGCCAATCCACGCGCTTTAAGATTCCGCCTAGCCCAGTACGCTATCTGAAATAGGAGCGACGTAAATTGAACAAATGTGATAGAATTTGGCTGAATTCATAAATTAACCATAATATAAAATGATCTAATCGGTTCTCTGTTTGCCCTACCCAAGAAGTTAAATAGTGCATTTCACTCGTCATTTCATGCGCTTTGAGATGCCGCTTAGCCCAATAAGCTATCTGAAATAGGAGCGACGTAAATTGAACAAATGTGATAGACTTACGCTGAATTCTTATATTAACCGTATATGATATAAAATGATCTAATCGGGTCTCTGTTTGCCCTACCCTAGAAGTTTAACAGTGCATTTTACTCGCCATTTCATGGGCTTTGAGATGCTGCTTAGCGCAATACGCTATCTGAAATAGGAGCGACGTAAATTGAACAAATGTGATAGAATTTCCCTGAATACTTATATTACCCTTAATGTAAAATGATCTAATCGGGTCTCTGTTCGCCCTACCCTAGAAGTTTAATAGTGCATTTCACTCGCAATTTCATGCGCTTTGATATGGCGCTTAGCCCAATACGCTATCTGAAATAGGAGCGACGTAAATTGAACAAATGTGATAGAATTTCCCTGAATTCTTATATTAACCTTAATGTAAAATGATCTAATCGGGCCTTTGTTCGCCCTACCCTAGAAGTTTAGCAGTGCATTTTACTCGCCATTTCATGCGCTTTGAGATGCCGCTTAGCCCAATACGATATCTGCAATAGGAGCGACGTAAATTGAACAAATGTGTTAGAATTTGGCTGAATTCTTAAATTAACCATAATATAAAATGATCTAATCGGGTCTCTGTTTGCCCTGCCTTAGAAGTTTAATAGTGCATTTCACTCGTCATTTCATGCGCTTTGAGATGCCGCTTAGCCCAATAAGCTATCTGAAATAGGAGCGACGTAAATTGAACAAATGTGATAGAATTTCGCTGAATTCTTATATTAACCAAAATATAAAATGATCTAGCCGGGTCTCTGATTGCTCTATAATAGAAGTTTAATAGTGCATTTAGCTCGCCTTTCCACACGCTTTAAGATGCCGCCTAGCCCAGTACGCTATCTGAAATAGGAGCGACGTAAGTTGAACAAATGTGATAGAATTTTGCTGAATTCTTAAATTAACCATAATATAAAATGATCTAATCGGGTCTCTGTTTGCCCTACCCTAGAAGTTTAATAGTGCATTTTACTCGCCATTTCTTGAGCTTTGAGATGCCGCTTAGCCCAATACGCTATCGGAAATATGAGCGGCGTAAATTGAACAAATGTGATAGAATTTCCCTGAATTCTTATATTAACAAAAATATAAAATGATCTAATCGGGTCTCTGTTTGCCTTATCCTAGAAGTTTAGTATTGCATTTTACTCGCCATTTCATGCGCTTTGAGATGCCGCTTAGCCCAATACGCTATCTGAAATAGGAGCGACGTAAATTGAACAAATGTGATAGAATTTCGCTGAATTCTTAAATTAACTATAATATAAAATGATCTAATCGGGTCACTGATTGCCCTATCATAGAAGCTTAATAGTGCATTTTGTTCGCCATTTCATGCGCTTTGTGATGCCGCTTAGCCCAATACGCTATCTGAAATAGGAGCGACGCAAATTGAACAAATATGATACTATTTCCCTGAAATCTTATATTAAACAAAATATAAAATGATCTAATCGGGTCTCTGATTGCCCTATCATAGAATTTTAATAGTGCATTTTACTCGCCATTCCACGCGCTTTAAGATGCCGCATAGCCCAATACGCTATCTGAAATAGGAGCGACGTAAATTGAACAAATGTGATAGAATTTCACTGAATTCTTATATTAACCAAAATATAAAATGATCTAATCGGGTCTCTGATTGCCCTATCATAGAAGATTAATAGTGCATTTTACTCGCCACTCCACGCGCTTTAGGATGCCGCCTAACCCAGTACGCTATATGAAATTGGAGCGACGTAAGTTGAACAAATGTGATAGAATTTTGTTGAATTCTTAAATTAACCATAATATAAAATGATCTAATCAGGTCTCTGTTTGCCCTACCCTAGAAGTTTAATAGTGCATTTTATTCGCCATTTTATGCACTTTGAGATGCCGCTTAGCCGAATACGCTATCTGAAATAGGAGCGACGTAAATTGAACAGATGTGATAGAATCTCCCTGAAATCTTATATTAACCATAATATAAAATGATCTAATCGGGTCTCTGTTCGCCCTAGCCTAGTAGTTTAATAGTGCATTTTATTCGCCATTTCATTCGCTTTTAGATGCCGCTTAGCCTAGGACGCTATCTGAAATAGGAACGACGTAAATTGAACAAATGTGATAGAATTTCACTGAATTCTTAAATTAACCATAATATAAAATGATCTAATCGGGTCTCTGATTGCCCTATCATAGAATTTTAATAGTGCATTTTACTCGCCATTCCACGCGCTTTAAGATGCCGCATAGCCCAATACGCTATCTGAAATAGGAGCGACGTAAATTGAACAAATGTGATAGAATTTCACTGAATTCTTATATTAACCAAAATATAAAATGATCTAATCGGGTCTCTGATTGCCCTATCATAGAAGATTAATAGTGCATTTTACTCGCCACTCCACGCGCTTTAGGATGCCGCCTAACCCAGTACGCTATATGAAATTGGAGCAATGTAAATTGAACAAATGTGACAGAATTTTGCTGACATCTTAAATTAACTATAATATAAAATGATCTAATCGGGTCTCTGTTTGACCTACCCTACAAGTTTAGCAGTGCATTTTACTCGCAATTTCATGCGCTTTGAGATGCCGCTTAGCCCAATACGCTATCTGAAATAGGAGCGACGTAAATTGCACAAATGTGATAGAATTTCCCTGAATTCTTATATTAACCGTAATGTAAAATGATCTAATCGGGTCTCTGTTCTCCCTACCCTAGAAGTTGAATACTGCATTTCACTCGTCATTTCATGCGCTTTGAGTTGCCGCTTAGCCCAATAAGATATCTGAAATAGGAGCGATGTAAATTGAACAAATGTGATAGAATTTCGCTGAAATCTTATATTAACCAAAATATAAAATGATCTAACCGGGTCTCTGTTTGCCTTATCCTAGAAGTTTAGTATTGCATTTTACTCGCCATTTCATGCGCTTTCAGATGCCGCTTAGCCCAACACGCTATCTGAAATAGGAGCGACGTAAATTGAACAAATGTGATAGAATTTCCCTGAAATCTTATATTAAACAAAATATAAAATGATCTAATCGGGTCTCTGATTGCCCTATCATAGAAGCTTAGCAGTGCATTTTACTCGCCATTCCACGCGCTTTAAGATGCCGCCTAGCCCAGAACGCTATCTGAAATAGGAGCGACCTAAATTGAACGAATGTGATAGAATTTTGCTGAATTCTTAAATTAACCATAATATAAAATGATCTAATCGGGTCTCTGCTTGCCCTACCCTAGAAGTTTAATAGTGCATTTTAGTCGCCATTTCATGCGCTTTGCGATGCCGCTTCGCCCAATACGCTATCTGAAATAGGAGCGACGTAAATTAAACAAATGTGATAGAATTTCCCTGAAATCTTATATTAAACAAAATATAAAATGATCTAATCGGGTCTCTGTTTGCCCTACCCTAGAAGTTTAATAGTGTATTTTACTCGCCATTTCTTGCGCTTTAAGATGCCGCCGAGCCCAGTACGCTATCTGAAGTAGGAGCGACGTAAGTTGAACAAATGTGATAGAATTACGCTGAATTCTTATATTAACCGTAATATAAAATGATCTAATCGGTTCTCTGTTCACCCTACCCTAGAAGTTTAAGAGTGCCTTTCACTCGTCATTTCATGCGCTTTGAGATGCCGATTAGCCCAATACGCTATCTGAAATAGGAGCGACGTAAATTGAACAATTGTGATAGAATTTAGCTGAATTCTTATATTAACCAAAATATAAAATTATCTAGTCGGGTCTCTGATTGCCATACCATAGAAGTTTAATAGTGCATTTTGATCGCCATTCCACGCGCTTTAAGATGCCGCCTAACCCAGTACGCTATCTGAAATTGGAGCGACGTAAATTGAACAAATGTGACAGAATTTTGCTGACATCTTAAATTAACTATAATATAAAATGATCTAATCGGGTCTGTGTTTGCCCTACCCTACAAGTTTAGCAGTGCATTTTACTCGCCATTTCATGCGCTTTGAGATGCCGCTTAGCCCAATACGCTATCTGAAATAGGAGCGACGTAAATTGAACAAATGTGATAGAATTTCCCGGAATTCTTATATTAACCTTAATGTAAAATGATCTAATCGGGTCTCTGTTCTCCCTACCCTAGAAGTTTAATACTGCATTTCACTCGTCATTTCATGCGCTTTGAGTTGCCGCTTAGCCCAATACGATATCTGAAATAGGAGCGATGTAAATTGAACAAATGTGATAGAATTTTGCTGAATTCGTAAATTAACCATAATATAATATGATCTAATCGGGTCTCTGTTCGCCCTACCCTAGAAGTGTAATAGTGCATTTCACTCGCCATTTCATATGCTCTGAGATGCCGCTTAGCCCAATACGCTATCTGAAATAGGAGCGACGTAAATAGAACAATTGTGATAAAATTTCGCTGAATTCTTATTTTAACCAAAATATAAAATGATCTAATCGGGTCTCTGATTGCCCTATCATAGAAGTTTAATAGTGCATTTCACTCGCCAATCCACGCGCTTTAAGATTCCGCCTAGCCCAGTACGCTATCTGAAATAGGAGCGACGTAAATTGAACAAATGTGATAGAATTTGGCTGAATTCATAAATTAACCATAATATAAAATGATCTAATCGGTTCTCTGTTTGCCCTACCCAAGAAGTTAAATAGTGCATTTCACTCGTCATTTCATGCGCTTTGAGATGCCGCTTAGCCCAATAAGCTATCTGAAATAGGAGCGACGTAAATTGAACAAATGTGATAGACTTACGCTGAATTCTTATATTAACCGTATATGATATAAAATGATCTAATCGGGTCTCTGTTTGCCCTACCCTAGAAGTTTAACAGTGCATTTTACTCGCCATTTCATGGGCTTTGAGATGCTGCTTAGCGCAATACGCTATCTGAAATAGGAGCGACGTAAATTGAACAAATGTGATAGAATTTCCCTGAATACTTATATTACCCTTAATGTAAAATGATCTAATCGGGTCTCTGTTCGCCCTACCCTAGAAGTTTAATAGTGCATTTCACTCGCAATTTCATGCGCTTTGATATGGCGCTTAGCCCAATACGCTATCTGAAATAGGAGCGACGTAAATTGAACAAATGTGATAGAATTTCCCTGAATTCTTATATTAACCTTAATGTAAAATGATCTAATCGGGCCTTTGTTCGCCCTACCCTAGAAGTTTAGCAGTGCATTTTACTCGCCATTTCATGCGCTTTGAGATGCCGCTTAGCCCAATACGATATCTGCAATAGGAGCGACGTAAATTGAACAAATGTGTTAGAATTTGGCTGAATTCTTAAATTAACCATAATATAAAATGATCTAATCGGGTCTCTGTTTGCCCTACCTTAGAAGTTTAATAGTGCATTTCACTCGTCATTTCATGCGCTTTGAGATGCCGCTTAGCCCAATAAGCTATCTGAAATAGGAGCGACGTAAATTGAACAAATGTGATAGAATTTCGCTGAATTCTTATATTAACCAAAATATAAAATGATCTAGCCGGGTCTCTGATTGCTCTATAATAGAAGTTTAATAGTGCATTTAGCTCGCCTTTCCACACGCTTTAAGATGCCGCCTAGCCCAGTACGCTATCTGAAATAGGAGCGACGTAAGTTGAACAAATGTGATAGAATTTTGCTGAATTCTTAAATTAACCATAATATAAAATGATCTAATCGGGTCTCTGTTTGCCCTACCCTAGAAGTTTAATAGTGCATTTTACTCGCCATTTCTTGAGCTTTGAGATGCCGCTTAGCCCAATACGCTATCGGAAATATGAGCGGCGTAAATTGAACAAATGTGATAGAATTTCCCTGAATTCTTATATTAACAAAAATATAAAATGATCTAATCGGGTCTCTGTTTGCCTTATCCTAGAAGTTTAGTATTGCATTTTACTCGCCATTTCATGCGCTTTGAGATGCCGCTTAGCCCAATACGCTATCTGAAATAGGAGCGACGTAAATTGAACAAATGTGATAGAATTTCCCTGAATTCTTAAATTAACTATAATATAAAATGATCTAATCGGGTCACTGATTGCCCTATCATAGAAGCTTAATAGTGCATTTTACTCGCCATTCCACGCGCTTTAAGATGCCGGCCAGCCCAGTACGCTATCTGAAATAGGAGCGACGTAATTTGAAGAAATGTGATAGAATTACGCTGAATTCTTATATTAACCGTAATATAAAATGATCTAATCGGGTCTCTGTTTTCCCTACCCTAGAAGTTTAATAGTGCATTTTAGTCGCCATTTCATGCGCTTTGAGATCCCGCTTAGCCCAATACGCTATCTGAAATAGGAGCGACGTAAATTGAACAAATGTGATAGAATTTCGCTGAATTCTTAAATTAACTATAATATAAAATGATCTAATCGGGTCACTGATTGCCCTATCATAGAAGCTTAATAGTGCATTTTGTTCGCCATTTCATGCGCTTTGTGATGCCGCTTAGCCCAATACGCTATCTGAAATAGGAGCGACGCAAATTGAACAAATATGATACTATTTCCCTGAAATCTTATATTAAACAAAATATAAAATGATCTAATCGGGTCTCTGATTGCCCTATCATAGAAGTTTAGTAGTGCATTTTACTCGCCATTCCACGCGCTTTAAGATGCCGCCTAGCCCAGTACGCTATCTGAAATAGGAGCGACGTAAGTTGAACAAATGTGATAGAATTTTGTTGAATTCTTAAATTAACCGTAATATAAAATGATCTAATCGGGTCTCTGTTTTCCCTACCCTAGAAGTTTAATAGTGCATTTTACTCGCCATTTCATGCGCTTTGAGATGCCGCTTAACCCAATACGCTATCTGAAATAGGAGCAACGAAAGTTGAACAAATGTGATAGAATTTCGCTGAATTATTTTATTAACCAGAATGTAAAATGATCTAGTCGGGTCTCTGATTGCCCTATCATAGAAGTTTAATAGTGCATTTAGCTCGCCTTTCCACACGCTTTAAGATGCCGCCTAGCCCAGTACGCTATCTGAAATTGGAGCAACGTAAATTGAACAAATGTGATAGAATTTCACTGAATTCTTAAATTAACCATAATATAAAATGATCTAATCGGGTCTCTGATTGCCCTATCATAGAAGTTTAATATTGCATTTTACTCGCCATTTCACGCGCTTTAAGATGCCGCCTAGCCCAGTACGCTATCTGAAATAGGAGCGACGTAAGTTGAACAAATGTGATAGAATTACGCTGAATTCTTATATTAACCGTAATATAAAATGGTCTAATCGGGTCTCTGTTTGCCCTACCCTAGAAGTGTAATAGTGCATTTCACTCGACATTTCATGCGCTTTGAGATGCCGCTAAGCCCAATAAGCTATCTGTAATAGAAGCGACGTAAATTGAACAAATGTGATAGAATTTCGTTGAATTCTTAAATTAACCAAAATATAAAATGATCTAATCGGGTCTCTGATTGCCCTATCATAGAAGTTTAATAGTGCATTTTACTCGCCATTCCACGCGCTTTAAGATGCCGCATGGCCCAGCACGCTATCTGAAACAGGAGCGACGTAAATTGGACAAATGTGATAGAATTACGCTGAATTCTTATATTAACCGTAATATAAAATGATCTAATCGGGTCTCCGTTTGCCTTATCCTAGAAGTTTAATAGCGCATTTTACTCGCCATTTCATGCGCTTTGAGATGCCGCTTAGCCCAATACGCTATCTGGAATAGGAGCGACGTAAATTGAACAAATGTGATAGAATTCCCGTGAATTCTTATATTAACCTTAATGTAAAATGATCCAATCGGGTCTCTGTTCGCCCTACCATAGAAGTCTGATAGTGCATTTCACTCGCCATTTCATGCGCTTTGAGATGCCGCTCAGCCCAATACGCTATCTGAAATAGGAGCGACGTAAGTTGAACAAATGTGATAGAATTACGCTGAATTCTTTTATTAACCATAATGTAAAATGATCTGCTCGGGTCTCTGTTCGCCCTAGCCTAGAAGTTTAATAGTGCATTTTACTCGCCATTCCATGCGCTTTGAGATGCAGCTTAACCCAATACGCTATCTGAAATAGGAGCAACGAAAGTTGAACAAATGTGATAGAATTTCGCTGAATTATTTTATTAACCAGAATGTAAAATGATCTAATCAGGTCTCTGTTTGCCCTACCCTAGAAGTTTAATAGTGCATTTTACTCGCCATTTCTTGCGCTTTGAGATGCCGCTTTGCCCAATAAGCTATCTGAAATAGGAGCGACGTAAATTGAACAAATGTGAGAGAATTTCGCTGAATTCTTATATTAACCTTAATGTAAAATGTTCTAATCGGGTCTCTGTTCGCCCTACCCTTGAAGATTAATAGTGCATTTCACTCGTCATTTCATGCGCTTTGAGATGCCGCTTAGCCCAATACACTATCTGAAATAGGAGCGACGTAAATTGAACGAATGTGACAGAATTTCGCTGAATTCTTATATTAACCAAAATATAAAATGATCTAATCGGGTCTCCGATAGCCCTATCATAGAAGTTTAATATTGCATTTTACTCGCCATTTCACGCGCTTTAAGATGCCGCCTAGCCCAGTACGCTATCTGAAATAGGAGCGACGTAAGTTGAACAAATGTGATAGAATTACGCTGAATTCTTATATTAACCGTAATATAAAATGATCTAATCGGATCTCTGTTCGCCTTATCCTAGAAGTTTAATAGTGCATTTTACTCGCCATTCCACGCGCTTTAAAGTGCCGCCTAGCCCAGTACGCTGTCTGAAATAGAAGCGACGTAAATTGAACAAGTGTGATAGAATCTCGCTGAATACTTATATTAACCTTAATGTAAAATGATCTAATCGGGTCTCTGTTCGCCCTACCCTAGAAGTTTAATAGTGAATTTCACTCGTCATTTCATGCGCTTTGAGATGACGCTTAACCCAATACGCTATCTGAAATAGGAGCGACGTAAGTTGAACAAATGTGACAGAATTACGCTGCATTCTTATATTCATCATAATATAAAATGATCTAATCGGGTCTCTGTTTGCCCTACCCTAGAAGTTTAATAGTGCATTTTACTCGTCACTTCATGCGCCTTCAGATGCCGCTTAGTCCAATAAGCTATCTGAAATAGGAGCGACGTAAATTGAACAAACGTGATAAAATTTCGCAGAATCCTTATGTTAACCAAAATATAAAATGATCTAATCTGGTCTCTGTTCGCCCTAGCCTAGAAGTTTAATAGTGCATTTTGTTCGCCATTTCATGCGCTTTGTGATGCCGCTTAGCCCAAT
This sequence comes from Macropis europaea, assembly GCA_916610135.2. Classification (NCBI taxonomy): domain Eukaryota; kingdom Metazoa; phylum Arthropoda; class Insecta; order Hymenoptera; family Melittidae; genus Macropis; species Macropis europaea. Next base: position 68,850 of record CAKAJE020001006.1, on the reverse strand, counting down.
ACGCTATCTGAAATAGGAGCGACGCAAATTGAACAAATGTGATACTATTTCCCTGAAATCTTATATTAAACAAAATTTAAAATGATCTAATCGGGTCTCTGATTGCCCTATCATAGAAGATTGGTAGTGCATTTTACTCGCCATTCCACGCGCTTTAAGATGCCGCCTAGCCCAGTACGCTATCTGAAATAGGAGCGACGTAAATTGAGCAAATGTGATAGAATTTTGCTGAATTCTTAAATTAACCATAATATAAAATGATCTAATCGGGTCTCTGTTTGCCCTACCCTAGAAGTTTAATAGTGCATTTCACTCGTCATTTCATGCGCTTTGAGATGCCGCTAAGCCCAATAAGCTATCTGTAATAGAAGCGACGTAAATTGAACAAATGTGATAGAATTTCGTTGAATTCTTATATTAACCTTAATGTAAAATGATCTAATCGGGTCTCTGTTTGCCTTATCCTAGAAGTTTAATAGTGCATTATACTCGTCATTTCATGCGGATTCAGATGCCGCTAAGCCCAATAAGCTGAAATAGGAGCGACGTAAATTGAACAAATGTGATAGAATTTCGCAGAATTCTTATATTAGCCAAAATATAAAATGATCTAATCGGGTCTCTGTTCACCCTAGCCTAGTAGTTTAATAGTGCATTTTATTCGCCATTTTATGCGCTTTGAGATGCCGCTTAGCCGAATACGCTATCTGAAATAGGAGCGACGTAAATTGAACAGATGTGATAGAATCTCCCTGAAATCTTATATTAACCATAATATAAAATGATCTAATCGGGTCTCTGTTCGCCCTAGCCTAGAAGTTTAATAGTGCATTTTATTCGCCATTTCATGCGCTTTTAGATGCCGCTTAGCCTAGGACGCTATCTGAAATAGGAACGACGTAAATTGAACAAATGTGATAGAATTTCCGTGAATTCTTATATTAACCTTAATGTGAAATGATCTAATCGGGTCTCTGTTCGCCCTACCATAGAAGTCTAATAGTGCATTTCACTCGCCATTTCATGCGCTTTGAGATGCCGCTTAGCACAATACGCTATCTGAAATAGGAGCGACGTAAGTTGAAGAAATGTGATAGAATTACGCTGAATTCTTTTATTAACCATAATGTAAAATGATCTGCTCGGGTCACTGCTCGCCCTAGCCTAGAAGTTTAATAGTGCATTTTATTCGCCATTTCATGCGCTTTGAGATGCCGCTTAGCACAATACGCTATCTGAAATTGGAGCGACGTAAATTGAACAAATGTGATAGAATTTCGCAGAATTCTTATATTAACCAAAATATAAAATGATCTAATCGGGTCTCTGTTCGCCCTAGCCTAGTAGTTTAATAGTGCATTTTATTCGCCATTTTATGCGCTTTGAGATGCCGCTTAGCCGAATACGCTATCTGAAATAGGAGCGACGTAAATTGAACAGATGTGATAGAATCTCCCTGAAATCTTATATTAACCATAATATAAAATGATCTAATCGGGTCTCTGTTCGCCCTAGCCTACAAGTTTAATAGTGCATTTTATTCGCCATTTCATGCGCTTCTAGATGCCGCTTAGCCTAGGACGCTATCTGAAATAGGAACGACGTAAATTGAACAAATGTGATAGAATTTCCGTGAATTCTTATATTAACCTTAATGTGAAATGATCTAATCGGGTCTCTGTTCGCCCTACCATAGAAGTCTAATAGTGCATTTCACTCGCCATTTCATGCGCTTTGAGATGCCGCTTAGCACAATACGCTATCTGAAATAGGAGCGACGTAAGTTGAAGAAATGTGATAGAATTACGCTGAATTCTTTTATTAACCATAATGTAAAATGATCTGCTCGGGTCACTGCTCGCCCTAGCCTAGAAGTTTAATAGTGCATTTTATTCGCCATTTCATGCGCTTTGAGATGCCGCTTAGCCCAATACGCTATCTGAAATTGGAGCGACGTAAATTGAACAAATGTGATAGAATTTCGCTGAATTCTTAAATTAACCATAATATAAAATTATCTAATCGGGTCTCTGATTGCCCTATCATAGAAGATTAGTAGTGCATTTTACTCGCCATTCCACGCGCTTTAAGATGCCGCCTAGCCCAGTACGCTATCTGAAATAGGAGCGACGTAACTTGAACAAATGTGATAGAATTACGCTGAATTCTTATATTAACCGTAATATAAAATGATCTAGTCGGGTCTCTGTTTGCCTTATCCTAGAAGTTTAATAGCGCATTTAACTCGCCATGTCATGCGCTTTGAGATGCCGCTTAGCCCAATACGCTATCTGGAATAGGAGCGACGTAAATTGAACAAATGTGATAGAATTTCCGTGAATTCTTAAATTAACCATAATATAAAATGATCTAATGGGGTCTCTGATTGCTCTACCCTAGAAGATTAATAGTGCATTTCACTCGCCATTTCATGCGCTTTGAGATGCCGCTTAGCCCAATACGCTATCTGAAATAGGAGCGACGTAACTTGAACAAATGTGATAGAATCACGCTGCATTCTTATAATAACCGTAATATGAAATGATCAAATCGGGTCTCTGTTTGCCTTATCCTAGAAGTATAATAGTGCATTATACTCGCCATTTCATGCGCTTTTAGATGCCGCTTAGCCCAGGACGCTATCTGAAATAGGAACGACGTAAATTGAACAAATGTGAGAGAATCTGGCTGAATTCTTAAATTAACCATAATATAAAATGACCTAATCGGGTCTCTGTTTGCCCTACCCTAGAAGTTTAATAGTGTATTTCACTGGTCATTTCATGCGCTTTGAGATGCCGCTAAGCCCAATAAGCTATCTGTAATAGAAGCGACGTAAATTGAACAAATGTGATAGAATTTCGTTGAATTCTTATATTAACCTTAATGTAAAATGATCTAATCGGGTCTCTGTTTGCCTTATCCTAGAAGTTTAATAGTGCATTATACTCGTCATTTCATGCGGATTGAGATGCCGCTAAGCCCAATAAGCTATCTGAAATAGGAGCGACGTGAATTGAACAAATGTGATAGAATTTCGCAGAAGTCTTATATTAACCAAAATATAAAATGATCTAATCGGGTCTCTGTTCGCCCTAGCCTAGTAGTTTAATAGTGAATTTTATTCGCCATTTTATGCGCTTTGAGATGCCGCTTAGCCGAATATGCTATCTGAAATAGGAGCGACGTAAATTGAACAGATGTGATAGAATCTCCCTGAAATCTTATATTAACCATAATATAAAATGATCTAAACGGGTCTCTGTTCGCCCTAGCCTAGAAGTTTAATAGTGCATTTTATTCGCCACTTCATGCGCTTTTAGATGCCGCTTAGCCTAGGACGCTATCTGAAATAGGAACGACGTAAATTGAACAAATGTGATAGAATTTCACTGAATTCTTAAATTAACCATAATATAAAATGATCTAATCGGGTCTCTGTTTGCCCTACCGTAGAAGTTTAATAGTGCATTTTACTCGCCATTGCATGTGCTTTGAGATGCCGCATAGCCCAATACGCTATCTGAAATAGGAGCGACGTAAATTGAACAGATGTTATAGAATCTCCCAGAAATCTTATATTAACCATAATATAAAATGATCTAATCGGGTCTCTGTTCGCCCTACCATAGAAGTCTAATAGTGCATTTCACTCACCATTTCATGCGCTTTGAGATGCTGCTTAGCCCAATACGCTCTATGAAATAGGAGCGACGTAAGTTGAACAAATGTGATAGAATTTCGCTGAATTCTTTTATTAACCATAATGTAAAATGATCTGATCGGGTCTCTGTTCGCCCTAGCCTAGAAGTTTAATAGTGCATTTTATTCGCCATTTCATGCGCTTTGAGATGCCGCTTAGCCGAATACGCTATCTGAAATAGGAGCGACGTAAATTGAACAAATGTGATAGAATTTCCGTGAATCCTTGTATTAACATTAATGTAAAATGATCTAATCAGGTCTCTGTTCGCCCTACCATAGAAGTCTAATGGTGCATTTCACTCGCCATTTCATGCGCTTTGAGATCCCGCTTAGCCCAATACGCCATCTGAAGTAGGAGCGACATAAATTGAACAAATGTGATAGAATTTCCCTGAAATCTTATATTAATCAAAATATAAAATGATCAAATCGGGTCTCTGATTGCCCTATCATAGAAGATTACTAGTGAATTTTACTCGCCATTCCACGCGCTTTAAGATGCCGCCTAGCCCAGTACGCTATCTGAAATAGGAGCGACGTAACTTGAACAAATGTGATAGAATTACGCTGAATTCTTATATTAACCTTAATATAAAATGATCTAATCGGGTCTCTGTTTGCCCTACCCTCGAACTTTAATAGTGCATTTTACTCGTCATTTCATGCGCTTTGAGATGCCGCTTAGCCTAATACGCTATCTGAAATTGGAGCGATATAAGTTGAACAAATGTGATAGAATTCCCGTGAATTCTTATATTAACCATAATGTAAAATGATCTAATCGGATCTCTGTTCTCCCGAGCCTAGAACTTTAATAGTGCATTTTATTCGCCATTTCATACGCTTTGAGGTGCCGCTTTGCCCAATACGCTATCTGAAATAGGAGCGACGTAAATTGAACAAATGTGATAGAATTTCACTGAATTCTTATATTAACCAAAATATAAAATGATCTAATCGGGTCTCTGATTGCCCTAGCATAGAAGTTTAATAGTGCATTTTACTCGCCATTCCGAGCGCGTTAAGATGCCGCATAGCCCAATACGCTATCTGAAATAGGAGCGACGTAAATTGAACGAATGTGATAGAATTTCGCTGAATTCTTAAATTAACTATAATATAAACGATCTAATCGGGTCACTGATTGCCCTACCCTAGAAGTTTAATAGTGCATTTTACTTGCCATTTCATGCGCTTTGAGATGCCGCTTAGCACAATACGCTATCAGAAATATGAGCGACGTAAATTGAACAAATGTGATAGAATTTCGCTGAATTCTTATATTAACAAAAATATAAAATGATCTAATCGGGTCTCTGTTTGCCTTATCCTAGAAGTTTAGTATTGCATTTTACTCGCCATTTCATGCGCTTTGAGATGCCGCTTAGCCCAATACGCTATCTGAAATAGGAGCGACGTAAATTGAACAAATGTGATAGAATTTCGCTGAATTCTTAAATTAACTATAATATAAAATGATCTAATCGGGTCGCTGATTGACCTATCATAGAAGTTTAATAGTGCATTTTACTCGCCATTCCACGCGCTTTAAGTTGCCGCCTAGCCCAGTACGCTATCTGAAATAGGAGCGACGTAAGTTGAACAAATGTGATAGAATTACGCTGAATTCTTCTATTAACCGTAATATAAAATGATCTAATCGGGTCTCTGTTTGCCTTATCCTAGAAGTTTAATAGTGCATTTTACTCGCCATTTCATGCGCATTGAGATGCCGCTTAGCCCAATACGCTATCTGGAATTGGAGCGACGTAAATTGAACAAATATGATAGAGTTTCGCTGAATTCTTAAATTAACCATAATATAAAATGATCTTATCCGGTCTCTGTTTGCCCTACCCTAGAAGTTTAATAGGGCATTTTACTCGCCATTTCGTGCGCTTTCAGATGCCGCGTAGCCCAATATGCTATCTGAAATATGAGCGACGTGAATTGAACAAATGTGATAGAGTTTCGCTGAATTCTTATATTAACCTTAATGTAAAATGATCTAATCGGATCTTTGTTCGCCGTACCCTTGAAGTTTAATAGTGCATTTCACTCGTCACTTCATGCGCTTTGCGATGCCGCTTATCCCAATAAGCTATCTGAAATACGGTGCGACGTAAATTGAACAAATGTGATAGAATTTCGCTGAATTCTTATATTAACCAAAATATAAAATGATCTAGTCGGGTCTCTGATTGCCCTATCATAGAAGTTTAATAGTGCATTTAGCTCACCTTTCCACACGCTCTAAGATGCCGCCTAGCCCAGTACGCTATCTGAAATTGGAGCAACGTAAATTCAACCAATGTGATAGAATTTCGCTGAATTCTTAAATTAACCATAATATAAAAGGATCTAATCGGGTCTTTGTTTGCCCTACCCTATATGTTTAATAGTGCATTTTACTCGCCATTTCATGCGCTTTGAGATGCCGCTTACCCCAATACGCTATCTGAAATAGGAGCAACGTAAATTGAACAAATGTGATAGAATTTCGCTGAATTGTTATATTAACCAAAATATAAAATGATCTAGTCGGGTCTCTGATTGCCCTATCATAGAAGTTTAATAGTGCATTTAGCTCGCCTTTCCACACGCTTTAAGATGCCGCCTAGCCCAGTACGCTATCTGAAATAGGAGCGACGTAAGTTGAACAAATGTGATAGAATTACGCTGAATTCTTCTATTAACCGTAATATAAAATGATCTAATCGGGTCTCTGTTTGCCTTATCCTAGAAGTTTAATAGTGCATTTTACTCGCCATTTCATGCGCATTGAGATGCCGCTTAGCCCAATACGCTATCTGAAATAGGAGCGACGTAAATTGAACAAATATGATAGAGTTTCGCTGAATTCTTATATTAACCGTAATATAAAATGAACGAATCGGGTCTCTGTTTGCCTTATCCTAGAAATTTAATAGTGCATTTTACTCGCCATTTCATGCGCATTGAGATGCCGCTTAGCCCAATACGCTATCTGAAATATCAGCGACGTAAATTGAACAAATGTGATAGAATTTTTCTGAATCCTTAAATAAACCATAATATGAAATGATCTAATCGGGTCTCTGTTTGCCCTACCCTAGAAGTTTAACAGTGCATTTTACTCGCCATTTCATGCTCTTTGAGATGCCGCTTAGCCCAATACGCTATCTGAAATAGGAGCGACGTAAATTGAACAAATGTGATAGAATTTCGCTGAATTCTGAAATTAACTATAATATAAAATGATCTAATCGGGTCTCTGTTTGCCCTACCCTAGAAGTTTAATAGGGCATTTTACTCGCCATTTCGTGAGCTTTCAGATGCCGCTTAGCCCAATATGCTATCTGAAATATGAGCGACGTAAATTGAACAAATGTGATAGAATTTCGCTGAATTCTTATATTAACCTTAATGTAAAATGATCTAATCGGATCATAGTTCGCCGTACCCTAGAAGTTTAATAGTGCATTTCACTCGTCGTTTCATGCGCTTTGAGATGCCGCTTAGCCCAATAAGCTATCTGAAATAGGAGCGACGTAAATTGAACAAATGTGAGAGACTTTCGCTGAATTCTTATATTAACCTTAATGTAAAGTGTTCTAATCGGGTCTCTGTTCGCCCTACCCTAGAAGATTAATAGTGCATTTCACTCGTCATTTCATGCGCTTTGAGATGCCGCTTTGCCCAATTAGCTATCTGAAATAGGAGCGACGTAAATTGAACAAATGTGATAGTATTTCGCTGAATTCTTAAATTAACCATAATATAAAATGATCTAATCGGGTCTCTGTTTGCCTTACCCTAGAAGTTTAATAGTGCATTTCACTCGCCATTTCATGCGCTTTGAGATGCCGATTTACCCAATTGGCTATCTGAAATAGGAGCGACGTAAATTGAACAGATGTGATAGTATTTCGCTGAATTCTTATAGTAACCAAAATATAAAATCATCTAATCTGGTCTCTGTTTGCCTTATCCTAGAAGTTTAATAGTGCATTTCACTCGTCATTTCATGCGCTTTGAGATGCCGCTTAGCCCAATACGCTATCTGAAATAGGAGCGACGTGAATTGAACAAATATGATAGAGTTTCGCTGAATTCTTATATTAACCAAAATATAAAATGATCTAATCGGGTCTCTGATAGCCCTATCATAGAAGTTTAATAGTGCATTTTACCCGCCATTCCACGCGATTTAAGATGCCGCCTAGACCAGTACGCTATCTGAAATAGGAGCGACGTAAGTTGAACAAATGTGATAGAATTTCGCTGAATTCTTTTATTAACCATAATGTAAAATGATCTAATCGGGTCTCTGTTCGCCCTAGCCTAGAAGTTTAATAGTGCATTTTATTCGGCATTTCATGCGCTTTAAGATGCCGCCTAGCCCAGTACGCTATCTGAAATAGGAGCGACGTACGTTGAACAAATGTGATAGAATTACGCTGAATTCTTTTGTGAACCATATTGTAAAATGATCTAATCGGGTCTCTGTTCGCCCTAGCCTAGAAGTTTAATAGCGCATATTATTCGCGATTTCATGCGCTTTGAGATGCCGCTTGCCCCAATACGCTATCTGAAATAGGAGCGACGTAAATTGAACAAATGTGATAGAATTACGCTGAATTCTTCTATTAACCGTAATATTAGAAGATCTAATCGGGTCTCTGTTTGCCCTACCCTAGAAGTTTAATAGTGCATTTTACTCGTCATTTCATGAGCATTGAGATGCCCCTTATCACAATACGCTATCTGAAATAGGAGCGATGTAAATTGAACAAATGTGATAGAATTTCACTGAATTCTTTTATTAACCATAAAGTAAAATGATCTAATCGGGTCTCTGTTCGCCCTAGCCTAGAAGTTTAATAGTGCATTTTATTCGGCATTTCATGCGCTTTGAGATGCCGCTTAGCCCAATACGCTATCTGAAATAGGAGCGACGTAAATTGAACAAATGTGATAGAATTTCCTTGAAATCTTATATTAAACAAAATATAAAATGATCTAATCGGGTCTCTGATTGCCCTCTCATACAAGTTTAGTAGTGCATTTTATTCGCCATTTCATGCGCTTTGAGATGCCGCTTAGCCCAATACGCTATCTGAAATAGGAGCGACGTCAGTTGAACAAATGTGATAGAATTTCGCTGAATTCTTTTATTAACCATAATATAAAATGATCTAATCGGGTCTCTGTTTGCCCTACCCTAGAAGTTTAATAGTGCATTTTACTCGCCATTTCATGCGCTTTGAGATACCGGCCAGCCCAATACGCTATCTGAAATAGGAGCGACGTAAATTGAACAAATGTGATAGAATTTCGTTGAATTCTTATATTAACCTTAATGTAAAATGATCTAATCGGGTCTCTGTTTGCCTTATCCTAGCAGTTTAATAGTGCATTATACTCGTTATTTCATGCGGATTGAGATGCCGCTAAGCCCAATAAGCTAACTGAAATAGGAGCGACGTAAATTGAACAAATGTGATAGAATTTCGCAGAATTCTTATATTAACCAAAATATAAAATGATCTAATCGGGTCTCTGTTCGCCCTAGCCTAGAAGTTTACTAGTGCATTTTGTTCGCCATTTCATGCGCTTTGTGATGCCGCTTAGCCCAATACGCTATCTGAAATAGGAGCGACGTAAATTGAACAAATGTCATAGAATTTCCCTGAAATCTTATATTAAACAAAATATAAAATGATCTGATCGGGTCTCTGATTGCTCTATCATAGAAGTTTAGTAGTGCATTTTACTCGCCCTGCCACGCGCTTTATGATGCCGCCTAGCCCAGTAGGCTATCTGAAATAGGAGCGACGTAAGATGAACAAATGTGATAGAATTACGCTGAATTCTTATATTAACCGTAATATAAAATGAACTAATCGGGTCTCCGTTTGCCTTATCCTAGAAGTTTAATAGCGCATTTTACTCGCCATTTCATGCGCTTTGAGAGGCCGCTTAGCACAATAAGCTATCTGAAATAGGAGCGACGTAAATTGAACAAATGTGATAGAATTTCCCTGAAATCTTATATAAACCAAAATATAAAATGATCTAATCGGGTCTCTGCTTGCCCTATCATAGAAGTTTAATAGTGCATTTTACTCGCCATTCCACGTGCTTTAAGATGCCGCCTAGCCCAGTACGCTATCTGAAATAGGAGCGACGTAACTTGAACAAATGTGATAGATTCACGCTGCATTCTTATATTAACCGTAATATAAAATGATCTAATCGGGTCTCTGTTTGCCTTATCCTAGAAGTATAATAGTGCATTATACTCCCCATTTCATGCGCTTTTAGATGCCGCTTAGCCCAGGACGCTATCTGAAATAGGAACGACGTAAATTGAACAAATGTGAGAGAATTTTGCTGAATTCTTAAATTAACCATAATATAAAATGACCTAATCGGGTCTCTGTTTGCCCTACCCTAGAAGTTTAATAGTGAATTTCACTCGTCATTTCATGCGCTTTGAGATGCCGCTAAGCCCAATAAGCTATCTGTAATAGAAGCGACGTAAATTGAACAAATGTGATAGAATTTCGCTGAATTCTTAAATTAACTATAATATAAAATGATCTAATCGGGTCACTGATTGCCCTACCCTAGAAGTTTAATAGTGCATTTTACTTGCCATTTCATGCGCTTTGAGATGCCGCTTAGCACAATACGCTATCTGAAATAGGAACGACGTAAATTGAACAAATGTGATAGAATATCCCTGAAATCTTGTATTAAACAAAATATAAAATGATCTAATCGGGTCTCTGATTGCCCTATCATAGAAGTTTAATAGTGCATGTCACTCGTCATTTCATGCGCTTTGAGATGACGCTTAACCCAATACGCTATCTGAAATAGGAGCGACGTAAGTTGAACAAATGTGACAGAATTACGCTGCATTCTTATATTCACCTTAATGTAAAATGATCTCTTTGGGTCTCTGTTCGCCCTACCCTAGAAGTATAATAGTGCATTTCACTCGTCATTTCATGCGCTTTGAGATGCCGCATAGCCCAATACGCTATCTGAAATAGGAGCGACGTAAATTGAACAAATGTGATAGAATTTCGCTGAATTCTTAAATTAACCATAATATAAAATGATCTAATCGGGTCTCTGATTGCCCTAGCATAGAAGTTTAATAGTGCATTTTACTCGCCATTCCGAGCGCGTTAAGATGCCACATAGCCCAATACGCTATCTGAAATAGGAGCGACGTAAATTGAACAAATGTGATAGAATTTCGCTGAATTCTTAAATTAACTATAATATAAAATGATCTAATCGGGTCACTGATTGCCCTACCCTAGAAGTTTAATAGTGCATTTTACTTGCCATTTCATGCGCTTTGAGATGCCGCTTAGCACAATACGCTATCTGAAATAGGAACGACGTAAATTGAACAAATGTGATAGAATTTCGCTGAATTCTTAAATTAACCATAATATAAAATGATCTAATCGGGTCTGTGTTTGCCCTACCCTAGAAGTTTAATAGTGCATTTTACTCGACACTTCATGCGCTTTCAGATGCCGCATAGCCCAATACGCTGTCTGAAATAGGAGCGACGTAATTTGAACAAATGTGATAGAATTTCCGTGAGTCCTTATATTAACCTTAATGTAAAATGATGTAATCGGGTCTCTGTTCGCCCTACCATAGAAGTTTAGTAGTGCATTTTACTCGCCATTTCATGCGCTTTGGGATGCCGCATAGCCCAATACGCTATCTGAAATAGGAGCGACGTAAATTGAACAAATGTGATAGAATTTCCGTGAATCCTTATATTAACCTTAATGTAAAATGATCTAATCGGGTCTCTGTTCGCCCTACCATAGAAGACTAATGGTGCATTTCACTCGCCATTTCATGCGGTTTGTGATGCCGCTTAAACCAATACGCTATCTGAAATAGGAGCGACGTAAGTTGAACAAATGTGATAGAATTTCGCTGAATTCTTTTATTAACCATAATGTAAAATGATCTGATCGGGTCTCTGTTCGCCCTAGCCTAGAAGTTTAATAGTGCATTTTATTCGCCACTTCATGCGCTTTGAGATGCCGCTTAGCCGAATACGCTATCTGAAAAAGGAGCGACGCAAATTGAACAAATGTGATACTATTTCCCTGAAATCTTATATTAAACAAAATATAAAATGATCTAATCGGGTCTCTGATTGCTCTATCCTAGAAGTTTAGTAGTGCATTTTACTCGCCCTTCCACGCGCTTAAAGATGCCGCCTAGTCCAGTACGCTATCTCAAATAGGAGCGACGTAAGATGAACAAATGTGATAGTATTACGCTGAATTCTTATATTAATCGTAATATAAAATGATCTAACCGGGTCTCTGTTTGCCCTACCCTAGAAGTTTAATAGTGAATTTTATTCGCCATTTCATGCGCTTTGAGATGCCGCTTAGCCCAATACGCTATCTGAAATAGGAGCGACGTCAGTTGAACAAATGTGATAGAATTTCGCTGAATTCTTTTATTAACCATAATGTAAAATCATCTAATCGGGTCTCTGTTCGCCCTAGCCTAGAAGTTTAATAGTGCATTTTATTCGCCATTTCATGCGCTTTGAGATGCCGCTTAGCCGAATACGCTATCTGAAATAGGAGCGACGTAAATTGAACAAATGTGATAGAATTTCCCTGAAATCTTATATTAATCAAAAGATAAAATGATCTAATCGGGTCTCTGATTGCCGTATCATAAAAGATTAGTAGTGCATATCACTCGCCATTTCATGCGCTTTGAGATCCCGCTTAGCCCAATACGCCATCTGAAATAGGAGCGACGTAAATTGAACAAATGTGATAGAATTTCACTGAATTCTTATATTAACCAAAATATAAAATGATGTAGTCGGGTCTCTGATTGCCCTATCATAGAAGATTAATAGTGCATTTTACTCGCCACTCCACGCGCTTTAGGATGCCGCCTACCCCAGTACGCTATCTGAAATAGGAGCGACGTAAATCCAACAAATGTGATAGAATCTTGCTTAATTCTTAAATTAACCATAATATAAAATGATCTAATCGGGTCTCTGTTTGCCCTACCCTAGAAGTTTAATAGTGCATTTTACTCGCCATTTCATGCGCTTTGAGATACCGGCCAGCCCAATACGCTATCTGAAATAGGAGCGACGTAAATTGAACAAATGTGATAGAATTTCGTTGAATTCTTATATTAACCTTAATGTAAAATGATCTAATCGGGTCTCTGTTTGCCTTATCCTAGCAGTTTAATAGTGCATTATACTCGTTATTTCATGCGGATTGAGATGCCGCTAAGCCCAATAAGCTAACTGAAATAGGAGCGACGTAAATTGAACAAATGTGATAGAATTTCGCAGAATTCTTATATTAACCAAAATATAAAATGATCTAATCGGGTCTCTGTTCGCCCTAGCCTAGAAGTTTACTAGTGCATTTTGTTCGCCATTTCATGCGCTTTGTGATGCCGCTTAGCCCAATACGCTATCTGAAATAGGAGCGACGTAAGATGAACAAATGTGATAGAATTACGCTGAATTCTTATATTAACCGTAATATAAAATGAACTAATCGGGTCTCCGTTTGCCTTATCCTAGAAGTTTAATAGCGCATTTTACTCGCCATTTCATGCGCTTTGAGAGGCCGCTTAGCACAATAAGCTATCTGAAATAGGAGCGACGTAAATTGAACAAATGTGATAGAATTTCCCTGAAATCTTATATAAACCAAAATATAAAATGATCTAATCGGGTCTCTGCTTGCCCTATCATAGAAGTTTAATAGTGCATTTTACTCGCCATTCCACGTGCTTTAAGATGCCGCCTAGCCCAGTACGCTATCTGAAATAGGAGCGACGTAACTTGAACAAATGTGATAGATTCACGCTGCATTCTTATATTAACCGTAATATAAAATGATCTAATCGGGTCTCTGTTTGCCTTATCCTAGAAGTATAATAGTGCATTATACTCCCCATTTCATGCGCTTTTAGATGCCGCTTAGCCCAGGACGCTATCTGAAATAGGAACGACGTAAATTGAACAAATGTGAGAGAATTTTGCTGAATTCTTAAATTAACCATAATATAAAATGACCTAATCGGGTCTCTGTTTGCCCTACCCTAGAAGTTTAATAGTGAATTTCACTCGTCATTTCATGCGCTTTGAGATGCCGCTAAGCCCAATAAGCTATCTGTAATAGAAGCGACGTAAATTGAACAAATGTGATAGAATTTCGTTGAATTCTTATATTAACCTTAATGTAAAATGATCTAATCGGGTCTCTGTTTACCTTATCCTAGAAGTTTAATAGTGCATTATACTCGGCATTTCATGCGGATTGAGATGCCGCTAAGCCCAATAAGCTATCTGAAATAGGAGCGACGTAAATTGAACAAATGTGATAGAATTTCGCAGAATTCTTATATTAACCAAAATATAAAATGATCTAATCGGGTCTCTGTTCGCCCTAGCCTAGTAGTTTAATAGTGCATTTTATTCGCCATTTCATGCGCTTTTAGATGCCGCTTAGCCTAGGACGCTATCTGAAGTAGGAACGACGTAAATTGAACAAATGTGATAGAATTTCACTGAATTCTTAAATTAACCATAATATAAAAAGATCTAATCGGGTCTCTGTTTGCCCTACCCTAGAAGTTTAATAGTGCATTTTACTCGCCATTTCATGCGCTTTGAGATGGCGCTTAGGCTAATACGCTTTCTGAAATAGGAGCGACGTAAATTGAACGACTGTGATAGAATTTCGCTGGATTCTTATATTAACCAAAATATAAAATGATCTAATCGGGTCTCTGATAGCCCTATCATAGAAGTTTAATAGTGCATTTTACTCGCCATTCCACGCGCTTTAAGATGCCGCCTAGTCCAGTACGCTATCTGAAATAGGAGCGACGTAAGTTGAACAAATGTGATAGAATTACGCTGAATTCTTATATTAACCGTAATATAAAATGATGCAATCGGGTCTCTGTTTGCCTTATCCTAGAAGTTTAATAGTGCATTTTACTCGCCATTTCATGCGCATTGAGATGCCGCTTAGCCCAATACGCTATCTGAAATAGGAGCGACGTAAATTGAACAAATATGATAGAGTTTCGCTGAATTCTTAAATTAACCATAATATGAAATGATCTTATCCGGTCTCTGTTTGCCCTACCCTAGAACTTTAATCGGGCATTTTACTCACCATTTCGTGCGCTTTCAGATGCCGCTTAGCCCAATATGCTATCTGAAATATGAGCGACGTAAATTGAACAAATGTTATAGAATTTCGCTGAATTCTTATATTAACCTTAATGTAAAATGATCTAATCGGATCATAGTTCGCCGTACCCTAGAAGTTTAATAGTGCATTTCACTCGTCATTTCATGCGCTTTGAGATGCCGCTTAGCCCAATAAGCTATCTGAAATAGGAGCGACGTAAATTGAACAAATGTGATAGAATTTCGCTGAATTCTTATATTAACCAAAATATAAAATGATCTAGTCGGGTCTCTGATTGCCCTATCATAGAAGTTTAATAGTGCATTTAGCTCGGCTTTCCACACGCTTTAAGATGCCGCCTAGCCCAGTACGCTATCTGAAATTGGAGAGACGTAAATTGAACGAATGTGATAGAATTACGCTGAATTCTTATATTAACCGTAATATAAAATGATCGAATCGGGTCTCTGTTTGCCTTATCCTAGAAGTTTAATAGTGCATTTTACTCGCCATTTCATGCGCATTGAGATGCCGCTTAGCCCAATACGCTATCTGAAATATCAGCGACGTATATTGAACAAATGTGAGAGACTTTCGCTGAATTCTTATATTACCCTTAATGTAAAGTGTTCTAATCGGGTCTCTGTTCGCCCTATCATAGAAGTTTAATAGTGCATTTAGCTCGGCTTTCCACACGCTTTAAGATGCCGCCTAGCCCAGTACGCTATCTGAAATTGGAGCGACGTAAATTGAACAAATGTGATAGGATTACGCTGAATTCTTATATTAACCGTAACATAAAATGATCGAATCGGGTCTCTGTTTGCCTTATCCTAGAAGTTTAATAGTGCATTTTACTCGCCATTTCATGCGCATTGAGATGCCGCTTAGCCCAATACGCTATCTGAAATATCAGCGACGTAAATTGAACAAATGTGAGAGACTTTCGCTGAATTCTTATATTAACCTTAATGTAAAGTGTTCTAATCGGGTCTCTGATTGTCCTATCATAGAAGTTTAGTAGTGCATTTAGCTCGCCTTTCCACACGCTTTAAGATGCCGCCTAGCCCAGTACACTATCTGAAATAGGAGCGACGTAAATTGAACAAATGTGATAGAATTTCGCTGAATTCTTAAATTAACCATAACACAAAATGATCTAATCGGGTCTCTGTTTGCCCTACCCTAGAAGTTTAATAGAGCATTTTACTCGCCATTTCTTGCGCTTTGAGATGCCGCTTTGCCCAATAAGCTATCTGAAATAGGAGCGACGTAAATTGAACAAATGTGAAAGAATTTCGCTGAATTCTTATATTAACCTTAATGTAAAATGTTCTAATTGGGTCACTGTTCGCCCTACCCTTGAAGATTAATAGTGCATTTTACTCGCCATTTCATGCGCTTTGAGATGCCGCTTACCCCAATACGCTATCTGAAATAGGAGCGACGTAAATTGAACAAATGTGATAGAGTTTCGCTGAATACTTAAATTAACCATAATATAAAATGATCTTATCCGGTCTCTGTTTGCCCTACCCTAGAAGTTTAATAGTGCATTTAGCTCGCCTTTCCACACGCTTTAAGATGCCGCCTAGCCCAGTACGCTATCTGAAATAGGAGCGACGTAAATTGAACAAATGTGATAGAGTTTCGCTGAATTCTTAAATTAACCATAATATAAAATGATCTTATCCGGTCTCTGTTTGCCCTACCCTAGAAGTTTAATAGTGCATTTAGCTCGCCTTTCCACACGCTTTAAGATGCCGCCTAGCCCAGTACGCTATCTGAAATAGGAGCGACGTAAGTTGAACAAATGTGATAGAATTACGCTGAATTCTTGTATTAACCGTAATATAAAATGATCTAATCGGGTCTCTGTTTGCCTTATCCTAGAAGTTTAATAGTGCATTTTACGCGCCATTTCATGCGCATTGAGATGCCGCTTAGCCCAATACGCTATCTGAAATCGGAGCGACGTAAATTGAACAAATATGATAGAGTTTCGCTGAATTCTTATATTAACCGTAATATAAAATGAACGAATCGGGTCTCTGTTTGCCTTATCCTAGAAATTTAATAGTGCATTTTACTCGCCATTTCATGCGCATTGAGATGCCGCTTAGCCCAATACGCTATCTGAAATATCAGCGACGTAAATTGAACAAATGTGATAGAATTTTTCTGAATCCTTAAATAAACCATAATATGAAATGATCTAATCGGGTCTCAGTTTGCCCTACCCTAGAAGTTTAACAGTGCATTTTACTCGCCATTTCATGCTCTTTGAGATGCCGCTTAGCCCAATACGCTATCTGAAATAGGAGCGACGTAAATAGAACAATTGTGATAGAATTTCGCTAAATTCTTATATTAACCAAAATATAAAATGATCTAATCGTGTCTCTGATTGCCCTATCATAGAAGTTTAACAGTGCATTTTACTCGCCATTCCACGCGCTTTAAGATGCCGCCTAGCCCAGTACGCTATCTGAAATAGGAGCGACGTAAGTTGAACAAATGTGATAGAATTACGCTGAATTCTTAAATTAACCATAATATAAAATGATCTAATCGGGTCACTGATTGCCCTACCATAGAAGTTTAATAGTGCATTTTACTCGCCATTCCACGCGCTTTATGATGCCGCTTTGCCCAATTAGCTATCTGAAATAGGAGCGACGTAAATTGAACAAATGTGATAGTATTTCGCTGAATTCTTAAATTAACCATAATATAAAATGATCTAATCGGGTCTCTGTTTGCCTTACCCTAGAAGTTTAATAGTGCATTTCACTCGCCATTTCATGCGCTTTGAGATGCCGCTTAGCCCAATACGCTATCTGAAATAGGAGCGACGTAAATTGAACAAATTTGATAGAATTTCGATGAATTCTTATATTAACCAAAGTATAAAATGATCTAGTCTGGTCTCTGATTGCCCTATCATAGAAGGTTAATAGTGCATTTTACTCGCCATTCCGCGCGCGTTAAGATGCCACATAGCCCAATACGCTATCTGAAATAGGAGCGACGTAAATTGAACAAATGTGAAAGAATTTCGCTGAATTCTTATATTAACCTTAATGTAAAATGTTCTAATTGGGTCACTGTTCGCCCTACCCTTGAAGATTAATAGTGCATTTTACTCGCCATTTCATGCGCTTTGAGATGCCGCTTACCCCAATACGCTATCTGAAATAGGAGCGACGTAAATTGAACAAATGTGATAGAGTTTCGCTGAATACTTAAATTAACCATAATATAAAATGATCTTATCCGGTCTCTGTTTGCCCTACCCTAGAAGTTTAATAGTGCATTTAGCTCGCCTTTCCACACGCTTTAAGATGCCGCCTAGCCCAGTACGCTATCTGAAATAGGAGCGACGTAAATTGAACAAATGTGATAGAGTTTCGCTGAATTCTTAAATTAACCATAATATAAAATGATCTTATCCGGTCTCTGTTTGCCCTACCCTAGAAGTTTAATAGTGCATTTAGCTCGCCTTTCCACACGCTTTAAGATGCCGCCTAGCCCAGTACGCTATCTGAAATAGGAGCGACGTAAGTTGAACAAATGTGATAGAATTACGCTGAATTCTTGTATTAACCGTAATATAAAATGATCTAATCGGGTCTCTGTTTGCCTTATCCTAGAAGTTTAATAGTGCATTTTACGCGCCATTTCATGCGCATTGAGATGCCGCTTAGCCCAATACGCTATCTGAAATCGGAGCGACGTAAATTGAACAAATATGATAGAGTTTCGCTGAATTCTTATATTAACCGTAATATAAAATGAACGAATCGGGTCTCTGTTTGCCTTATCCTAGAAATTTAATAGTGCATTTTACTCGCCATTTCATGCGCATTGAGATGCCGCTTAGCCCAATACGCTATCTGAAATATCAGCGACGTAAATTGAACAAATGTGATAGAATTTTTCTGAATCCTTAAATAAACCATAATATGAAATGATCTAATCGGGTCTCAGTTTGCCCTACCCTAGAAGTTTAACAGTGCATTTTACTCGCCATTTCATGCTCTTTGAGATGCCGCTTAGCCCAATACGCTATCTGAAATAGGAGCGACGTAAATAGAACAATTGTGATAGAATTTCGCTAAATTCTTATGTTAACCAAAATATAAAATGATCTAATCGTGTCTCTGATTGCCCTATCATAGAAGTTTAACAGTGCATTTTACTCGCCATTCCACGCGCTTTAAGATGCCGCCTAGCCCAGTACGCTATCTGAAATAGGAGCGACGTAAGTTGAACAAATGTGATAGAATTACGCTGAATTCTTAAATTAACCATAATATAAAATGATCTAATCGGGTCACTGATTGCCCTACCATAGAAGTTTAATAGTGCATTTTACTCGCCATTCCACGCGCTTTATGATGCCGCTTTGCCCAATTAGCTATCTGAAATAGGAGCGACGTAAATTGAACAAATGTGATAGTATTTCGCTGAATTCTTAAATTAACCATAATATAAAATGATCTAATCGGGTCTCTGTTTGCCTTACCCTAGAAGTTTAATAGTGCATTTCACTCGCCATTTCATGCGCTTTGAGATGCCGATTTGCCCAATTGGCTATCTGAAATAGGAGCGACGTAAATTGAACAGATGTGATAGTATTTCGCTGAATTCTTATAGTAACCAAAATATAAAATCATCTAATCTGGTCTCTGTTTGCCTTATCCTAGAAGTTTAATAGTGCATTTCACTCGTCATTTCATGCGCTTTGAGATGCCGCTTAGCCCAATACGCTATCTGAAATAGGAGCGACGTGAATTGAACAAATATGATAGAGTTTCGCTGAATTCTTATATTAACCAAAATATAAAATGATCTAATCGGGTCTCTGATAGCCCTATCATAGAAGTTTAATAGTGCATTTTACCCGCCATTCCACGCGCTTTAAGATGCCGCCTAGCCCAGTACGCTATCTGAAATAGGAGCGACGTACGTTGAACAAATGTGATAGAATTACGCTGAATTCTTTTATGAACCATATTGTAAAATGATCTAATCGGGTCTCTGTTCGCCCTATCATAGAAGTTTAATAGTGCATTTTACTCGCCATTCCACGCGCTTTATGATGCCGCTTAGCCCAATACGCTATCTGAAATAGGAGCGACGTAAATTGAACAAATTTGATAGAATTTCGATGAATTCTTATATTAACCAAAGTATAAAATGATCTAGTCTGGTCTCTGATTGCCCTATCATAGAAGGTTAATAGTGCATTTTACTCGCCATTCCGCGCGCGTTAAGATGCCACATAGCCCAATACGCTATCTGAAATAGGAGCGACGTAAATTGAACAAATGTGATAGAATTTCGCTGAATTCTTAAATTAACTATAATATAAAATGATCTAATCGGGTCACTGATTGCCCTACCATAGAAGTTTAATAGTGCATTTTACTTGCCATTTCATGCGCTTTGAGATGCCGCTTAGCACAATACGCTATCTGAAATAGGAACGACGTAAATTGAACAAAT
Source organism: Macropis europaea (assembly GCA_916610135.2). Classification (NCBI taxonomy): domain Eukaryota; kingdom Metazoa; phylum Arthropoda; class Insecta; order Hymenoptera; family Melittidae; genus Macropis; species Macropis europaea. The sequence continues at coordinate 48,400 of CAKAJE020001006.1, read as the reverse complement.
GTGATAGAATTTCGCTGAATTCTTAAATTAACCATAATATAAAATGATCTAATCGGGTCTGTGTTTGCCCTACCCTAGAAGTTTAATAGTGCATTTTACTCGACACTTCATGCGCCTTCAGATGCCGCTTAGCCCAATAAGCTATCTGAAATAGGAGCAACGTAAATTGAACAAATGTGATAGAATTTCCCTGAAATCTTATATTAAACAAAATATAAAATGATCTAATCGGGTCTCTGATTGCTCTATCATAGAAGTTTAGTAGTGCATTTTACTCGCCCTTCCACGCGCTTTAAGATGCCTCCTAGCCCAGTACGCTATCTGAAATAGGAACGACGTAAGATGAACAAATGTGATAGAATTACGCTGAATTCTTATATTAACCGTAATATAAAATGATCTAATCGGGTCTCCGTTTGCCTTATCCTAAAAGTTTAATAGCGCATTTTACTCGCCATTTCATGCGCTTTGAGAGGCCGCTTAGCCCAATACGCTATCTGAAATAGGAGCGACGTAAATTGAACAAATGTGATAGAATTTCGCTGAATTCTTAAATTAACCATAATATAAAATGATCTAATCGGATCTCTGTCCGCCCGAGTCTAGAACTTTAATAGTGCATTTTATTCGCCATTTCATACGCTTTGAGATGCCGCTTTGCCTAATACGCTATCTGAAATAGGAGCGACGTAAATTGAACAAATGTGATAGAATGTCACTGAATTCTTATATTAACCAAAATATAAAATGATCTAATCGGGTCTCTGATTGCCCTAGCATAGAAGTTTAATAGTGCATTTTACTCGCCATTCCGAGCGCGTTAAGATGCCACATAGCCCAGTACGCTATCTGAAATAGGAACGACGTAAGATGAACAAATGTGATAGAATTTCGCTGAATTCTTAAATTAACTATAATATAAAATGATCTAATCGGGTCACTGATTGCCCTACCCTAGAAGTTTAATAGTGCATTTTACTTGCCATTTCATGCGCTTTGAGATGCCGCTTAGCACAATACGCTATCTGAAATAGGAAGGACGTAAATTGAACAAATGTGATAGAATTTCGCTGAATTCTTAAATTAACCATAATATAAAATGATCTAATCGGGTCTGTGTTTGCCCTACCATAGAAGTCTAATAGTGCATTTCACTCGCCATTTCATGCGCTTTGAGATGCCGCTTAGCCCAATAAGCTATCTGAAATAGGAGCAACGTAAATTGAACAAATGTGATAGAATTTCGCTGAATTCTTAAATTAACTATAATATAAAATGATCTAATCGGATCACTGATTGCCCTACCCTAGAAGTTTAATAGTGCATTTTACTTGCCATTTCATGCGCTTTGAGATGCCCGTAGCACAATACGCTATCTGAAGTAGGAACGACGTAAATTGAACAAATGTGATAGAATTTCGCTGAATTCTTAAATTAACCATAATATAAAATGATTTAATCGGGTCCCTGTTTGCCCTACCCTAGAAGTTGAATAGTGCATTTCACTCGCCATTTCATGCGCTTTGAGATGCCGCTTAGCCCAATACGCTATCTGAAATAGGAGCGACGTAAATTGAACAAATGTGATAGACTTTCGCTGAATTCTTATATTAACCAAAGTATAAAATGATCTAATCTAGTCTCTGATTGCCCTATCATAGAAGGTTAATAGTGCATTTTACTCGCCATTCCACGCGCTTTAAGATGCCGCCTAGCCCAGTACGCTGTCTGAAATAGAAGCGACGCAAATTGAACAAATGTGATAGAATTTCCGAGAAATCTTATATTAAACAAAATATAAAATGATCTAATCGGGTCTCTGATTGCCCTATCATAGAAGTTTAGTAGTGCATTTTACTCGTCATTCCACGCGCTTTAAGGTGCCGCCTAGCCCAGTACGCTATCTGAAATAGGAGCGACGTAAGTTGAACAAATGTGATAGAATTTTGCTGAATTCTTAAATTAACCATAATATAAAATGATTTAATCGGGTCTGTGTTTGCCCTACCCTAGAAGTTTAATAGTGCATTTTACTCGACACTTCATGCGCCTTCAGATGCCGCTTAGCCCAATAAGCTATCTGAAATAGGAGCAACGTAAATTGAACAAATGTGATAGAATTACGCTGAATTCTTATATTAACCGTAATATAAAATGATCTAATCGGGTCTCCGTTTGCCTTATCCTAAAAGTTTAATAGCGCATTTTACTCGCCATTTCATGCGCTTTGGGAGGCCGCTTAGCCCAATACGCTATCTGAAATAGGAGCGACGTAAATTGAACAAATGTGATAGAATTTCGCTGAATTCTTAAATTAACCATAATATAAAATGATCTCATCGGGTCTCTGTTTGCCCTACCCTAGAAGTTTAATAGTGCATTTTACTCGCCATTTCATGCGCTTTCAGATGCCGCATAGCCCAATACGCTGTCTGAAATAGGAGCGACGTAATTTGAACAAATGTGATAGAATTTCCGTGAGTCCTTATATTAACCTTAATGTAAAATGATCTAATCGGGTCTCTGTTCGCCCTACCATAGAAGTTTAGTAGTGCATTTTACTCGCCATTTCATGCGCTTTGGGATGCCGCATAGCCCAATACGCTATCTGAAATAGGAGCGACGTAAATTGAACAAATGTGATAGAATTTCCGTGAATCCTTATATTAACCTTAATGTAAAATGATCTAATCGGGTCTCTGTTCGCCCTACCATAGAAGTCTAATGGTGCATTTCACTCGCCATTTCATGCGGTTTGTGATGCCGCTTAAACCAATACGCTATCTGAAATAGGAGCGACGTAAGTTGAACAAATGTGATAGAATTTCGCTGAATTCTTTTATTAACCATAATGTAAAATGATCTGATCGGGTCTCTGTTCGCCCTAGCCTAGAAGTTTAATAGTGCATTTTATTTGCCACTTCATGCGCTTTGAGATGCCGCTTAGCCGAATACGCTATCTGAAAAAGGAGCGACGCAAATTGAACAAATGTGATACTATTTCCCTGAAATCTTAAATTAACCATAATATAAAATGATCTCATCGGGTCTCTGTTTGCCCTACCCTAGAAGTTTAATAGTGCATTTTACTCGCCATTTCATGCGCTTTGAGATGCCGCTAAGCCCAATAAGCTATATGTAATAGGAGCGACGTAAATTGAACAAATGTGATAGAATTTCGCTGAATGCTTATATTAACCAAAGTATAAAATGATCTAGTCTGGTCTCTGATTGCCCTATCATAGAAGTTTAATAGTGCATTTTACTCGCCATTCCACGCGCTTTAAGATGCCGCATGGCCCAGCACGCTATCTGAAACAGGAGCGACGTAAATTGAACAAATGTGATAGAATTTTGCTGACATCTTAAATTAACCATAATATAAAATGATCTAATCGGGTCCCTGTTTGCCCAACCCTAGAAGTTGAATAGTGCATTTCACTCGTCATTTCATGCGCTTTGAGATGCCGCTTAGCCCAATACGCTATCTGAAATAGGAGCGACGTAAATTGAACAAATGTGATATAATTTCGCTGAATGCTTATATTAACCAAAGTATAAAATGATCTAGTCTGGTCTCTGATTGCCCTATCATAGAAGGTTAATAGTGCATTTTACTCGCCATTCCACACGCTTTGAGATGCCGCTTAGCCCAATACGCTATCTGAAATAGGAGCGACGTAAATTGAACAAATGTGATAGAATCACGCTGCATTCTTATATTAACCGTAATATAAAATGATCTAATCTGATCTCTGTTCGCCATAGCCTAGAAGTATAATAGTACATTTCACTCGTCATTTCATGCGCTTTGAGATGCCGCCTAGCCCAATACGCTATCTGAAATAGGAGTGACGTAAATTGAACAAATGTGATAGAATTTCCCTGAATTCTTATATTAACCTTAATGTAAAATGATCTAATCGGGTCTCTGTTCGCCCTACCCTAGAAGTTTAGTAGTGCATTTCACTCGTCACTTCATGCGCTTTGAGATGCCGCTAAGCCCAATAAACTATCTGAAATAGGAGCGACGTAAATTGAACAAATGTGATAGAATTTCGTTGAATTCTTATATAAACCAAAATATAAAATGATATAATCGGGTCTCTGATTGCCCTATCATAGAAGTTTAATAGTGCATTTTACTCGCCATTCCACGTGCTTTAAGATGCCGCCTAGCCCAGTAGGCTATCTGAAACAGGAGCGAGGTAACTTGAACAAATGTGATAGATTCACGCTGCATTCTTATATTAACCGTAATATAAGATGATCTAATCGGGTCTCTGTTTGCCTTATCCTAGAAGTATAATAGTGCATTATACTCGCCATTTCATGCGCTTTTAGATGCCGCTTAGCCCAGGACGCTATCTGAAATAGGAACGACGTAAATTGAACAAATGTGAGAGAATTTTGCTGAATTCTTAAATTAACCATAATATAAAATGACCTAATCGGGTCTCTGTTTGCCCTACCCTAGAAGTTTAATAGTGCATTTCACTCGTCATTTCATGCGCTTTGAGATGCCGCTGAGCCCAATAAGCTATCTGTAATAGAAGCTCACGTAAATTGAACAAATGTGATAGAATTTCGTTGAATTCTTATATTAACCTTAATGTAAAATGATCTAATCGGGTCTCTCTTTACCTTATCCTAGAAGTTTAATAGTGCATTATACTCGACATTTCATGCGGATTGAGATGCCGCTAAGCCCAATAAGCTATCTGAAATAGGAGCGACGTAAATTGAACAAATGTGATAGAATTTCGCAGAATTCTTATATTAACCAAAATATAAAATGATCTAATCGGGTCTCTGTTCGCCCTAGCCTAGTAGTTTAATAGTGCATTTTATTCGCCATTTTATGCGCTTTGAGATGCCGCTTAGCCGAATACGCTATCTGAAATAGGAGCGACGTAAATTGAACAGATGTGATAGAATCTCCCTGAAATCTTTTCTTAACCATAATATAAAATGATCTAATCGGGTCTCTGTTCGCCGTAGCCTAGAAGTTTAATAGTGCATTTTATTCGCCATTTCATGCGCTTTTAGATGCCGCTCAGCCTAGGACGCTATCTGAAATAGGAACGACGTAAATTGAACAAATGTGATAGAATTTCACTGAATTCTTAAATTAACCATAATATAAAATGATCTAATCGGGTCTCTGTTTGCCCTACCGTAGAAGTTTAATAGCGCATTTTACTCGCCATTTCATGCGCTTTGAGATGCCGCTTAGCCCAATACGCTATCTGGAATAGGAGTGACGTTAATTGAACAAATGTGATAGAATTTCCGTGAATTCTTATATTAACCTTAATGTAAAATGATCCAATCGGGTCTCTGTTCGCCCTACCATAGAACTCTAATAGTGCATTTCACTCGCCATTTCATGCGCTTTGAGATGCCGCTTCGCCCAATACGCTATCTGAAATAGGAGCGACGTAAGTTGAACAAATGTGACAGAATTACGCTGCATTCTTATATTCACCTTAATGTAAAATGATCTCTTCGGGTCTCTGTTCGCTCTACCCTAGAAGTATAATAGTGCATTTCACTCGTCATTTCACGCGCTTTGAGATGCCGCCTAGCCCAATACGCTATCTGAAATAGGAGCGACGTAAATTGAACAAATGTGATAGAATTTCGTTGAATTCTTATATTAACCTTAATGTAAAATGATCTAATCGGGTCTCTGTTTGCCTTATCCTAGCAGTTTAATAGTGCATTATACTCGTTATTTCATGCGGATTGAGATGCCGCTAAGCCCAATAAGCTATCTGAAATAGGAGCGACGTAAATTGAACAAATGTGATAGAATTTCGCAGAATTCTTATATTAACCAAAATATAAAATGATCTAATCGGGTCTCTGTTCGCCCTAGCCTAGAAGTTTACTAGTGCATTTTGTTCGTCATTTCATGCGCTTTGTGATGCCGCATAGCCCAATACGCTATCTGAAATAGGAGCGACGTAAATTGAACAAATGTCATAGAATTTCCCTGAAATCTTATATTAAACAAAATATAAAATGATCTGATCGGGTCTCTGAATGCTCTATCATAGAAGTTTAGTAGTGCATTTTACTCGCCCTTCCACGCGCTTTAAGATGCCGCCTAGCCCAGTAGGCTATCTGAAATAGGAGCGACGTAAGATGAACAAATGTGATAGAATTACGCTGAATTCTTATATTAACCGTAATATAAAATGAACTAATCGGGTCTCCGTTTGCCTTATCCTAGAAGTTTAATAGCGCATTTTACTCGCCATTTCATGCGCTTTGAGAGGCCGCTTAGCCCAATAAGCTATCTGAAATAGGAGCGACGTAAATTGAACAAATGTGATAGAATTTCCCTGAAATCTTATATAAACCAAAATATAAAATGATCTAATCGGGTCTCTGATTGCCCTATCATAGAAGTTTAATAGTGCATTTTACTCGCCATTCCACGTGCTTTAAGATGCCGCCTAGCCCAGTACGCTATCTGAAATAGGAGCGACGTAACTTGAACAAATGTGATAGATTCACGCTGCATTCTTATATTAACCGTAATATAAAATGATCTAATCGGGTCTCTGTTTGCCTTATCCTAGAAGTTTAATAGTGAATTTCACTCGTCATTTCATGCGCTTTGAGATGCCGCTAAGCCCAATAAGCTATCTGTAATAGAATCGACGTAAATTGAACAAATGTGAGAGAATTTTGCTGAATTCTTAAATTAACCATAATATAAAATGATCTAATCGGGTCCCTGTTTGCCCTACCCTAGAAGTTTGATAGTGCATTTCACTCGTCATTTCATGCGCTTTGACATGCCGCTTAGCCCAATACGCTATCTGAAATAGGAGCGACGTAAATTGAACAAATGTGATAGAATTTCGCTGAATTCTTATATTAACCAAAGTATAAAATGATCTAATCTGGTCTCTGATAGCCCTATCATAGAAGGTTAATAGTGCATTTTACTCGCCATTCCACGCGCGTTAAGATGCTGCCTAGCCCAGTACGCTGTCTGAAATAGAAGCGACGTAAATTGAACAAGTGTGATAGAATCTCGCTGAATACTTATATTAACCATAATGTAAACTGATCTAATCGGGTCTCTGTTCGCCCTACCCTAGAAGTTTAATAGTGCATTTTGTTCGCCATTTCATGCGCTTTGAGATGCCGCATAGCCCAATACGCTATCTGAAGTAGGAGCGACGTAAATTGAACAAATGTGATAGAATTTCCCTGAAATCTTATATTAAACAAAATATAAAATGATCTAATCGGGTCTCTGATTGCTCTATCATAGAAGTTTAGTAGTGCATTTTACTCGCCCTTCCACGCGGTTTAAGGTGCCGCCTAGCCCAGCACGCTATCTGAAATAGGAGCGACGTAAATTGAACAAATGTGATAGAATTTCCCTGAAATCTTATATTAAACAAAATATAAAATGATCTAATCGGGTCTCTGATTGCTCTATCATAGAAGTTTAGTAGTGCATTTTACTCGCCCTTCCACGCGCTTTAAGATGCCGCCTAGCCCAGTACGCTATCTGAAATAGGAGCGACGTAAGATGAACAAATGTGATAGAATTACGCTGAATTCTTATATTAATCGTAATATAAAATGATCTAGTCGGGTCTCTGTTTGCCCTACTCTAGAAGTTTAATAGTGAATTTTATTCGCCATTTCATGCGCTTTGAGATGCCGCATAGCCTAATACGCTATCTGAAATAGGAGCGACGTAAATTGAACAAATGTGATAGAATTTCCGTGAATTCTTATATTAACCTTAATGTGAAATGATCTAATCGGGTCTCTGTTCGCCCTAGCCTAGAAGTTTAATAGTGCATTTTAGTCGCCATTTCATGCGCTTTGAGATACCGCTTAGCCCAATACGCTATCTGAAATAGGAGCGACGTAAATTGAACAAATGTGATAGAATTTCGCTGAATTCTTATATTAACCAAAGTATAAAATGATCTAGTCTGGTCTCTGATTGCCCTATCATAGAAGTTTAATAGTGCATTTTACTCGCCATTCCACGCGCTTTAAGATGCCGCATGGCCCAGCACGCTATCTGAAACAGGAGCGACGTAAATTGAACAAATGTGATAGAATTTTGCTGACATCTTAAATTAACCATAATATAAAATGATCTAATCGGGTCTCTGTTTGCCCTACCGTAGAAGTTTAATAGTGCATTTTACTCGCCATTGCATGTGCTTTGAGATGCCGCTAAGCCCAATAAGCTATCTGCAATAGGAGCGACGTAAATTTTACAAATGTAATAGAATTTCGTTGAATTCTTATATTAACCAAAATATAAAATGATCTAATCGGGTCTCTGATTGCCCTATCATAGAAGTTTAATAGTGCATTTTACTCGCCATTCCACGCGCTTTAAGATGCCGCCTAGCCCAGTACGCTATCTGAAATAGGAGCGACGTAACTTGAACAAATGTGATAGAATCACGCTGCATTCTTATATTAACCGTAATATAAAATGATCTAATCGGGTCTCTGTTTGCCTTATCCTAGAAGTATAATAGTGCATTATACTCGCCATTTCATGCGCTTTTAGATGCCGCTTAGCCCAGGACGCTATCTGAAATAGGAACGACGTAAATTGAACAAATGTGAGAGAATTTTGCTGAATTCTTAAATTAACCATAATATAAAATGATCTAATCGGGTCCCTGTTTGCCCTACCCTAGAAGTTTGATAGTGCATTTCACTCGTCATTTCATGCGCTTTGACATGCCGCTTAGCCCAATACGCTATCTGAAATAGGAGCGACGTAAATTGAACAAATGTGATAGAATTTCGCTGAATTCTTATATTAACCAAAGTATAAAATGATCTAATCTGGTCTCTGATTGCCCTATCATAGAAGGTTAGTAGTGCATTTTACTCGCCATTCCACGCGCTTTAAGATGCTGCCTAGCCCAGTACGCTGTCTGAAATAGAAGCGACGTAAATTGAACAAGTGTGATAGAATCTCGCTGAATACTTATATTAACCATAATGTAAAATGATCTAATCGGGTCTCTGTTCGCCCTACCCTAGAAGTTTAATAGTGCATTTTGTTCGCCATTTCATGCGCTTTGAGATGCCGCATAGCCCAATACGCTATCTGAAGTAGGAGCGACGTAAATTGAACAAATGTGATAGAATTTCCCTGAAATCTTATATTAAACAAAATATAAAATGATCTAATCGGGTCTCTGATTGCTCTATCATAGAAGTTTAGTAGTGCATTTTACTCGCCCTTCCACGCGGTTTAAGGTGCCGCCTAGCCCAGTACGCTATCTGAAATAGGAGCGACGTAAATTGAACAAATGTGATAGAATTTCGTTGAATTCTTATATTAACCTTAATGTAAAATGATCTAATCGGGTCACTGTTTGCCTTATCCTAGCAGTTTAATAGTGCATTATACTCGTCATTTCATGCGGATTGCGATGCCGCTAAGCCCAGTAAGCTATCTGAAATAGGAGCGACGTAAATTGAACAAATGTGATAGAATTTCGCAGAATTCTTATATTAACCAAAATATAAAATGATATAATCGGGTCTCTGTTCGCCCTAGCCTAGTAGTTTAATAGTGCATTTTATTCGCCATTTTATGCGCTTTGAGATGCCGCTTAGCCGAATACGCTATCTAAAATAGCAGCGACGTAAATTGAACAGATGTGATAGAATCTCCCTGAAATCTTATATTAACCATAATATAAAATGATCTAATCGGGTCTCTGTTCGCCCTAGCCTAGAAGTTTAATAGTTAATTTTATTCGCCATTTCATACGCTTCTAGATGCCGCTTAGCCTAGGACGCTATCTGAAATAGGAACGACGTAAATTGAACAAATGTGATAGAATTTCACTGAATTCTTAAATTAACCATAATATAAAATGATCTAATCGGGTCTCTGTTTGCCCTACCGTAGAAGTTTAATAGTGCATTTTACTCGCCATTGCATGTGCTTTGAGATGCCGCTAAGCCCAATAAGCTATCTGTAATAGGAGCGACGTAAATTTTACAAATGTAATAGAATTTCGTTGAATTCTTATATTAACCAAAATATAAAATGATCTAATCGGGTCTCTGATTGCCCTATCATAGAAGTTTAATAGTGCATTTTACTCGCCATTCCACGCGCTTTAAGATGCCGCCTAGCTCAGTACGCTGTCTGAAATAGAAGCGACGTAAATTGAACAAGTGTGATAGAATCTCGCTGAATACTTATATTAACCTTACTGTAAAATGATCTAATCGGATCTCTGTTCGCCCTACCCTAGAAGTTTAATAGTGCATTTCACTCGTCATTTCATGCGCTTTGAGATGACGCTTAACCCAATACGCTATGTGAAATAGGAGCGACGTAAGTTGAACAAATGTGACAGAATTACGCTGCATTCTTATATTCACCTTAATGTAAAATGATCTAATCGGGTCTCTGTTCACCCTAGCCTAGAAGTTTAATAGTGCATTTCACTCGTCATTTCATGCGCTTTGAGATGCCGCTGAGCCCAATAAGCTATCTGTAATAGGAGCGACGTAAATTGAACAAATGTGATAGAATTTCGCTGAATTCTTAAATTAACCATAATATAAAATGACCTAATCGGGTCTCTGTTTGCCCTAACCTAGAAGTTTAATAGTGCATTTCACACGTCATTTCATGCGCTTTGAGATGCCGCTAAGCCCAATAAGCTATCTGTAATAGAAGCGACGTAAATTGAACAAATGTGATAGAATTTCGTTGAATTCTTATATTAACCAAAATATAAAATGATCTAATCGGGTCTCTGATTGCCCTATCATAGAAGTTTAATAGTGCATTTTACTCGTCACTTCATGCGCCTTCAGATGCCGCTTAGCCCAATAAGCTATCTGAAATAGGAGCGACGTAACTTGAACAAATGTGATAGAATTACGCTGCATTCTTATATTAACCGTAATATAAAATGATCTAATCGGGTCTCTGTTTGCCTTATCCTAGAAGTTTAATAGCGCCTTTTACTCGCCATTTCATGCGCTTTGAGATGCCGCTTAGCCCAATACGCTATCTGGAATAGGAGCGACGTAAATTGAACAAATGTGATAGAATTCCCGTGAATTCTTTTATTAACCATAATGTAAAATGATCTGCTCGGGTCTCTGTTCGCCCTAGCCTAGAAGTTTAATAGTGCATTTTATTCGCCATTTCATGCGCTTTGAGATGCCGGTTAGCCCAATACGCTATCTGAAATTGGAGCGACGTAAATTGAACAAATGTGATAGAATTTCACTGAATTCTTAAATTATCCATAATATAAAATGATCTAATCGGGTCTCTGATTGCCCTATCATAGAATTTTAATAGTACATTTTACTCGCCATTCCACGCGCTTTAAGATGCCGCCTAGCCCTGTACGCTATCTGAAATAGGAGCGACGTAAATTGAGCAAATGTGATAGAATTTTGCTGAATTCTTAAATTAACCATAATATAAAATGATCTAATCGGGTCTCTGTTTGCCCTACCCTAGAAGTTTAATAGTGCACTTCACTCGTCATTTCATGCGCTTTGAGATGCCGCTAAGCCCAATAAGCTATCTGTAATAGGAGCGACGTAAATTTTACAAATGTGATAGAATTTCGTTGAATTCTTATATTAACCAAAATATAAAATGATATAATCGGGTCTCTGATTGCCCTATCATAGAAGTTTAATAGTGCATTTCACTCGCCATTCCACGCGCTTTAAGATGCCGCTAAGCCCAATAAGCTATCGGAAATAGGAGCGACGTAAATTGAACAAATGTGATAGAATTTCGCAGAATTCTTATGTTAACCAAAATATAAAATGATCTAATCTGGTCTCTGTTCGCCATAGCCTAGAAGTTTAATAGTGCATTTTGTTCGCCATTTCATGCGCTTTGTGATGCCGCTTAGCCCAATACGCTATCTGAAATAGGAACGACGTAAATTGAACAAATGTGATAGAATTTCCCTGAAATCTTATATTAAACAAAATATAAAATGATCTAATCGGGTCTCTGATTGCTCTATCATAGAAGTTTAGTAGTGCATTTTACTCGCCCTTCCACGCGCTTTAAGATGCCGCCTAGCCCAGTACGCTACCTGAAATAGGAGCGACGTAAGATGAACAAATGTGATAGAATTACGCTGAATTCTTATATTAATCGTAATATAAAATGATCTAATCGGGTCTCTGTTTGCCCTACCCTAGAAGTTTAATAGTGAATTTTATTCGCCATTTCATGCGCTTTGAGATGCCGCATAGCCTAATACGCTATCTGAAATAGGAGCGACGTAAATTGAACAAATGTGATAGAATTTCCGTGAATTCTTATATTAACCTTAATGTGAAACGATCTAATCGGGTCTCTGTTCGCCCTAGCCTAGAAGTTTAATAGTGCATTTTAGTCGCCATTTCATGCGCTTTGAGATCCCGCTTAGCCCAATACGCTATCTGAAATAGGAGCGACGTAAATTGAACAAATGTGATAGAATTTCGCTGAATTCTTATATTAACCAAAGTATAAAATGATCTAGTCTGGTCTCTGATTGCCCTATCATAGAAGTTTAATAGTGCATTTTACTCGCCATTCCACGCGCTTTAAGATGCCGCATGGCCCAGCACGCTATCTGAAACAGAAGCGACGTAAATTGAACAAATGTGATAGAATTTTGCTGACATCTTAAATTAACCATAATATAAAATGATCTAATCGGATCTCTGTTGGCCCTACCCTAGAAGTTTAATAGTGCATTTTACTCGTCACTTCATGTGCCTTCAGATGCCGCTTAGCCCAATAAGCTATCTGAAATAGGAGCGACGTAAATTGAACAAATGTGATAAAATTTCGCAGAATCCTTATGTTAACCAAAGTATAAAATGATCTAATCTGGTCTCTGTTCGCCCTAGCCTAGAAGTTTAATAGTGCATTTTGTTCGCCATTTCATGCGCTCCGTGATGCCGCTTAGCCCAATACGCTATCTGAAATAGGAGCGACGTAAATTGAACAAATGTGATAGAATTTCGCTGAATTCTTATATTAACCAAAGTATAAAATGATCTAATCTGGTCTCTGATTGCCCTATCATAGAAGGTTAATAGTGCATTTTACTCGCCATTCCACGCGCTTTAAGATGCCGCCTAGCCCAGTACGCTGTCTGAAATAGAAGCGACGTAAATTGAACAAGTGTGATAGAATCTCGCTGAATACTTATATTATCCTTAATGTAAAATGATGTAATCGGGTCTCTGTTCGCCCTACCCTAGAAGTTTAATAGTGCATTTCACTCGTCATTTCATGCGCTTTGAGATGACGCTTAACCCAATACGCTATCTGAAATAGGAGCGACGTAAGTTGAACAAATGTGACAGAATTACGCTGCATTCTTATATTCACCTTAATGTAAAATGATCTCTTCGGGTCTCTGTTCGCCCTACCCTAGAAGTATAATAGTGCATTTCACTCGTCATTTCATGCGCTTTCAGATGCCGCCTAGCCCAATACGCTATCTGAAATAGGAGCGACGTAAATTGAACAAATGTGATAGAATTTCGCTGAATTCTTATATTAACCAAAGTATAAAATGATCTAGTCTGGTCTCTGATTGCCCTATCATAGACGTTTAATAGTGCATTTTACTCGCCATTCCACGCGCTTTAAGATGCCGCATGGCCCAGCACGCTATCTGAAACAGGAGCGACGTAAATTGAACAAATGTGATAGAATTTTGCTGACATCTTAAATTAACCATAATATAAAATGATCTAATCGGGTCTCTGTTTGCCCTACCCTAGAAGTTTAATAGTGCATTTTACTCGTCACTTCATGCGCCTTCAGATGCCGCTTAGCCCAATAAGCTATCTGAAATAGGAGCGACGTAAATTGAACAAATGTGATAAAATTTCGCAGAATCCTTATGTTAACCAAAGTATAAAATGATCTAATCTGGTCTCTGTTCGCCCTAGCCTAGAAGTTTAATAGTGCATTTTGTTCGCCATTTCATGCGCTTTGTGATGCCGCTTAGCCCAATACGCTATCTGAAATAGGAGCGACGTAAATTGAACAAATGTGATAGAATTTCCCTGAAATTTTATATTAAACAAAATATAAAATGATCTAATCGGGTCTCTGATTGCTCCATCATAGAAGTTTAGTAGTGCATTTTACTCGCCATTCCACGCGCTTTAAGATGCCGGCTAGCCCAGTACGCTATCTGTAATAGGAGCGACGTAAGTTGAACAAATGTGATAGAATTTTGTTGAATTCTTAAATTAACCATAATATAAAATGACCTAATCGGGTCTCTGTTTGCTCTACCCTAGATGTTTAATAGTGCATTTTAGTCGCCATTTCATGCGCTTTGAGATCCCGCTTAGCCCAATACGCTATCTGAAATAGGAGCGACGTAAATTGAACAAATGTGATAGAATTCCCGTGAATTCTTATATTAACCTTAATGTAAAATGATCCAATCGGGTCTCTGTTCGCCCTACCATAGAAGTCTAATAGTGCATTTCACTCGCCATTTCATGCGCTTTGAGATGCCGCTTAGCCCAATACGCTATCTGAAATAGGAGCGACGTAAGTTGAACAAATGTGATAGAATTACGCTGAATTCTTTTATTAACCATAATGTAAAATGATCTGCTCGGGTCTCTGTTCGCCCTAGCCTAGAAGTTTAATAGTGCATTTCACTCGCCAGTCCACGCGCTTTAAGATGCCGCTAAGCCCAATAAGCTATCGGAAATAGGAGCGACGTAAATTGAACAAATGTGATAGAATTTCGCAGAATTCTTATGTTAACCAAAATATAAAATGATCTAATCTGGTCTCTGTTCGCCATAGCCTAGAAGTTTAATAGGGCATTTTGTTCGCCATTTCATGCGCTTTGTGATGCCGCTTAGCCCAATACGCTATCTGAAATAGGAGCGACGTAAATTGAACAAATGTGATAGAATTTCCCTGAAATCTTATATTAAACAAAATATAAAATGATCTAATCGGGTCTCTGATTGCTCTATCATAGAAGTTTAGTAGTGCATTTTACTCGCCCTTCCACGCGCTTTAAGATGCCGCCTAGCCCAGTACGCTATCTGAAATAGGAGCGACGTAAGATGAACAAATGTGATAGAATTACGCTGAATTCTTATATTAATCGTAATATAAAATGATCTAATCGGGTCCCTGTTTGCCCTACCCTAGAAGTTTAATAGTGAAATTTACTCGCCATTTCATGCGCTTTGAGATGCCGCATAGCCTAATACGCTATCTGAAATAGGAGCGACGTAAATTGAACAAATGTGATAGAATTTCCGTGAATTCTTATATTAACCTTAATGTGAAATGATCTAATCGGGTCTCTGTTCGCCCTAGCCTTGAAGTTTAATAGTGCATTTTAGTCGCCATTTCATGCGCTTTGAGATCCCGCTTAGCCCAATACGCTATCTGAAATAGGAGCGACGTAAATTGAACAAATGTGATAGAATTTCGCTGACATCTTAAATTAACCATAATATAAAATGATCTAATGGGGTCTCTGTTGGCCCTACCCTAGAAGTTTAATAGTGCATTTTACTCGTCACTTCATGTGCCTTCAGATGCCGCTTAGCCCAATAAGCTATCTGAAATAGGAGCGACGTAAATTGAACAAATGTGATAAAATTTCGCAGAATCCTTATGTTAACCAAAGTATAAAATGATCTAATCTGGTCTCTGTTCGCCCTAGCCTAGAAGTTTAATAGTGCATTTTGTTCGCCATTTCATGCGCTCCGTGATGCCGCTTAGCCCAATACGCTATCTGAAATAGGAGCGACGTAAATTGAACAAATGTGATAGAATTTCGCTGAATTCTTATATTAACCAAAGTATAAAATGATCTAATCTGGTCTCTGATTGCCCTATCATAGAAGGTTAATAGTGCATTTTACTCGCCATTCCACGCGCTTTAAGATGCCGCCTAGCCCAGTACGCTGTCTGAAATAGAAGCGACGTAAATTGAACAAGTGTGATAGAATCTCGCTGAATACTTATATTAACCTTAATGTAAAATGATCTAATCGGGTCTCTGTTCGCCCTACCCTAGAAGTTTAATAGTGCATTTCACTCGTCATTTCTTGCGCTTTGAGATGACGCTTAACCCAATACGCTATCTGAAATAGGAGCGACGTAAGTTGAACAAATGTGACAGAATTACGCTGCATTCTTATATTCACCTTAATGTAAAATGATCTCTTCGGGTCGCTGTTCGCCCTACCCTAGAAGTATAATAGTGCATTTCACTCGTCATTTCATGCGCTTTGAGATGCCGCCTAGCCCAATACGCTATCTGAAATAGGAGCGACGTAAATTGAACAAATGTGATAGAATTTCGCTGAATTCTTATATTAACCAAAGTATAAAATGATCTAGTCTGGTCTCTGATTGCCCTATCATAGACGTTTAATAGTGCATTTTACTCGCCATTCCACGCGCTTTAAGATGCCGCATGGCCCAGCACGCTATCTGAAACAGGAGCGACGTAAATTGAACAAATGTGATAGAATTTTGCTGACATCTTAAATTAACCATAATATAAAATGATCTAATCGGGTCTCTGTTTGCCCTACCCTAGAAGTTTAATAGTGCATTTTACTCGTCACTTCATGCGCCTTCAGATGCCCCTTAGCCCAATAAGCTATCTGAAATAGGAGCGACGTAAATTGAACAAATGTGATAAAATTTCGCAGAATCCTTATGTTAACCAAAGTATAAAATGATCTAATCTGGTCTCTGTTCGCCCTAGCCTAGAAGTTTAATAGTGCATTTTGTTCGCCATTTCATGCGCTTTGTGATGCCGCTTAGCCCAATACGCTATCTGAAATAGGAGCGACGTAAATTGAACAAATGTGATAGAATTTCCCTGAAATTTTATATTAAACAAAATATAAAATGATCTAATCGGGTCTCTGATTGCTCCATCATAGAAGTTTGGTAGTGCATTTTACTCGCCATTCCACGCGCTTTAAGATGCCGGCTAGCCCAGTACGCTATCTGAAATAGGAGCGACGTAAGTTGAACAAATGTGATAGAATTTTGTTGAATTCTTAAATTAACCATAATATAAAATGACCTAATCGGGTCTCTGTTTGCTCTACCCTAGAAGTTTAATAGTGCATTTTAGTCGCCATTTCAGGCGCTTTGAGATCCCGCTTAGCCCAATACGCTATCTGAAATAGGAGCGACGTAAATTGAACAAATGTGATAGAATTTCACTGAAATCTTATATTAATCAAAATATAAAATGATCTAATCGGGTCTCTGATTGCCCTATCATAGAAGATTAGTAGTGCATTTTACTCGCCATTCCACGCGCTTTAAGATGCCGCCTAGCCCAGTACGCTATCTGAAATAGGAGCGACGTAACTTGAACAAATGTGATAGAATTACGCTGCATTCTTATATTAACCGTAATATAAAATGATCTAATCGGGTCTCTGTTTGCCTTATCCTAGAAGTTTAATAGCGTATTTTACTCGCCATTTCATGCGCTTTGAGATGCCGCTTAGCCCAATACGCTATCCGGAATAGGAGCGACGTAAATTGAACAAATGTGATAGAATTCCCGTGAATTCTTATATTAACCTTAATGTAAAATGATCCAATCGGGTCTCTGTTCGCCCTACCATAGAAGTCTAATAGTGCATTTCACTCGCCATTTCATGCGCTTTGAGATGCCGCTTAGCCCAATACGCTATCTGAAATAGGAGCGACGTAAGTTGAACAAATGTGATAGAATTACGCTGAATTCTTTTATTAACCATAATGTAAAATGATCTGCTCGGGTCTCTGTTCGCCCTAGCCTAGAAGTTTAATAGTGCATTTCACTCGCCAGTCCACGCGCTTTAAGATGCCGCTAAGCCCAATAAGCTATCGGAAATAGGGGCGACGTAAATTGAACAAATGTGATAGAATTTCGCAGAATTCTTATGTTAACCAAAATATAAAATGATCTAATCTGGTCTCTGTTCGCCATAGCCTAGAAGTTTAATAGGGCATTTTGTTCGCCATTTCATGCGCTTTGTGATGCCGCTTAGCCCAATACGCTATCTGAAATAGGAGCGACGTGAATTGAACAAATGTGATAGAATTTCCCTGAAATCTTATATTAAACAAAATATAAAATGATCTAATCGGGTCTCTGATTCCTCTATCATAGAAGTTTAGTAGTGCATTTTACTCGCCCTTCCACGCGCTTTAAGATGCCGCCTAGCCCAGTACGCTATCTGAAATAGGAGCGACGTAAGATGAACAAATGTGATAGAATTACGCTGAATTCTTATATTAATCGTAATATAAAATGATCTAATCGGGTCTCTGTTTGCCCTACCCTAGAAGTTTAATAGTGAAATTTACTCGCCATTTCATGCGCTTTGAGGTGCCGCATAGCCTAATACGCTATCTGAAATAGGAGCGACGTAAATTGAACAAATGTGATAGAATTTCCGTGAATTCTTATATTAACCTTAATGTGAAATGATCTAATCGGGTCTCTGTTCGCCCTAGCCTTGAAGTTTAATAGTGCATTTTAGTCGCCATTTCATGCGCTTTGAGATCCCGCTTAGCCCAATACGCTATCTGAAATAGGAGCGACGTAAATTGAACAAATGTGATCGAATTTCGCTGAATTCTTATATTAACCAAAGTATAAAATGATCTAGTCTGGTCTCTGATTGCCCTATCATAGAAGTTTAATAGTGCATTTTACTCGCCATTCCACGCGCTTTAAGATGCCGCATGGCCCAGCACGCTATCTGAAACAGGAGCGACGTAAATTGAACAAATGTGATAGAATTTTGCTGACATCTTAAATTAACCATAATATAAAATGATCTAATGGGGTCTCTGTTGGCCCTACCCTAGAAGTTCAATAGTGCATTTTACTCGTCACTTCATGTGCCTTCAGATGCCGCTTAGCCCAATAAGCTATCTGAAATAGGAGCGACGTAAATTGAACAAATGTGATAAAATTTCGCAGAATCCTTATGTTAACCAAAGTATAAAATGATCTAATCTGGTCTCTGTTCGCCCTAGCCTAGAAGTTTAATAGTGCATTTTGTTCGCCATTTCATGCGCTCCGTGATGCCGCTTAGCCCAATACGCTATCTGAAATAGGAGCGACGTAAATTGAACAAATGTGATAGAATTTCGCTGAATTCTTATATTAACCAAAGTATAAAATGATCTAATCTGGTCTCTGATTGCCCTATCATAGAAGGTTAATAGTGCATTTTACTCGCCATTCCACGCGCTTTAAGATGCCGCCTAGCCCAGTACGCTGTCTGAAATAGAAGCGACGTAAATTGAACAAGTGTGATAGAATCTCGCTGAATACTTATATTAACCTTAATGTAAAATGATCTAATCGGGTCTCTGTTCGCCCTACCCTAGAAGTTTAATAGTGCATTTCACTCGTCATTTCTTGCGCTTTGAGATGACGCTTAACCCAATACGCTATCTGAAATAGGAGCGACGTAAGTTGAACAAATGTGACAGAATTACGCTGCATTCTTATATTCACCTTAATGTAAAATGATCTCTTCGGGTCTCTGTTCGCCCTACCCTAGAAGTATAATAGTGCATTTCACTCGTCATTTCATGCGCTTTGAGATGCCGCCTAGCCCAATACGCTATCTGAAATAGGAGCGACGTAAATTGAACAAATGTGATAGAATTTCGCTGAATTCTTATATTAACCAAAGTATAAAATGATCTAGTCTGGTCTCTGATTGCCCTATCATAGAAGGTTAATAGTGCATTTTACTCGGCATTCCACACGCTTTGAAATGCCGCTTAGCCCAAGACGCTATCTGAAATAGGAGCGACGTAAATTGAACAAATGTGATAGAATTTCGCTGAATTCTTAAATTAACCATAATATCAAAGGATCTAATCGGGTCTCTGTTCGCCCTACCCTAGGAGTTTAATAGTGCATTTCACTCGTCATTTCATGCGCTTTCAGATGCCTCTTAGCCCAATACGCTATCTGAAATAGGAGCGACGTAAATTGAACAAATGTGATAGAATTTCCCTGAAATCTTATATTAAAAAAATATAAAATGATCTAATCGGGTCTCTGATTGCTCTATCATAGAAGATTAGTAGTGCATTTTACTCGCCATTCCACGCGCATTAAGATCCCGCTTAGCTCAATACGCTATCTGAAATAGGAGCGACGAAAGTTGAACAAATGTGATAGAATTTCGCTGATTTATATTATTAACCAGAATGTAAAATGATCTAATCTGGTCTCTGTTCGCCCTACCATAGAAGTCTTATAGTGCATTTTACTCGTCATTTCATGCGCTTTGAGATGCCGCTTTGCCCAATACGCTATCTGAAATAGGAGCGACGGAAATTGAGCGAATGTGATAGAATTTCGCTCAATCCTTAAATTAACCATAATATAAAATGATCTAATCGGGTCTCTGTTTGCCCTACCCTAGCACTTTAATAGTGCATTTTACTCGTCATTTCATGCGCTTTGAGATGCCGCTTAGCCTAATACGCTATCTGAAATAGGAGCGATATAAGTTGAACAAATGTGATAGAATTTCGCTGAATTCTTTTATTAACCATAATGTAAAATGATCTAATCGGATCTCTGTTCGCCCGAGCCTAGAACTTTAATAGTGCATTTTATTCGCCATTTCAAACGCTTTGAGATGCCGCTTTGCCCAATACGCTATCTGAAATAGGAGCGACGTAAATTGAACAAATGTGATAGAATTTCACTGAATTCTTATATTAACCAAAATATAAAATGATCTAATCGGGTCTCTGATTGCCCTAGGATAGAAGTTAAATAGTGCATTTTACTCGCCATTCCGAACGCTTTAAGATGCCGCATAGCCCAGTTCGCTATCTGCAATAGGAGCGACGTAAATTGAACAAATGTGATAGAATTTTGCTGAATTCTTAAATTAACCATAGTACAAAACGATCTAATCGGGTCTCTGTTTGCTCTACCCTGGAAGTTTAATAGTGCATTTTGCTCGCCATTTCATGCGCTTTGAGATCCCGCTTAGCCCAATACGCTATCTGAAATAGGAGTGACGTAAATTGAACAAATGTGATAGAATTTCCCTGAAATCTTATATTAATCAAAATATAAAATGATCTAATCGGGTCTCTGATTGCCCTATCATAGAAGATTAGTAGTGCATTTTACTCGCCATTCCACGCGCTTTAAGATGCCGCCTAGCCCAGTACGCTATCCGAAATAGGAGCGACGTAACTTGAACAAATGTGATAGAATTACGCTGCATTCTTATATTAACCGTAATATAAAATGATCTAATCGGGTCCCTGTTTGCCTTATCCTAGAAGTTTAATAGCGCATTTTACTCGCCATTTCATGCGCTTTGAGATGCCGCTTAGCCCAATACGCTATCTGGAATAGGAGCGACGTAAATTGAACAAATGTGATTGAATTCCCGTGAATTCTTATATTAACCTTAATGTAAAATGATACAATCGGGTCTCTGTTCGCCCTACCATAGAAGTCTAATAGTGCATTTCACTCGCCATTTCATGCGCTTTGAGATGCCGCTTAGCCCAATACGCTATCTGAAATAGGAGCGACGTAAGTTGAACAAATGTGATAGAATTACGCTGAATTCTTTTATTAACCATAATGTAAAATGATCTGCTCGGGTCTCTGTTCGTCCTAGCCTAGAAGTTTAATAGTGCATTTCACTCGCCATTCCACGCGCTTTAAGATGCCGCTAAGCCCAATAAGCTATCGGAAATAGGAGCGACGTAAACTGAACAAATGTGATAGAATTTCGCAGAATTCTTATGTTAACCAAAATATAAAATGATCTAATCTTGTCTCTGTTCGCCGTAGCCTAGAAGTTTAATAGTGCATTTTGTTCGCCATTTCATGCGCTTTGTGATGCCGCTTAGCCCAATACGCTATCTGAAATAGGAGCGACGTAAATTGAACAAATGTGATAGAATTTCCCTGAAATCTTATATTAAACAAAATATAAAATGATCTAATCGGGTCTCTGATTGCTTTATCATAGAAGTTTAGTAGTGCATTTTACTCGCCCTTCCACGCGCTTTAAGATGCCGCCTAGCCCAGTACGCTATCTGAAATAGGAGCGACGTAAGATGAACAAATGTGATAGAATTACGCTGAATTCTTATATTAATCGTAATATAAAATGATCTAATCGGGTCTCTGTTTGCCCTACCCTAGAAGTTTAATAGTGAATTTTACTCGCCATTTCATGCGCTTTGAGATGCCGCATAGCCTAATACGCTATCTGAAATAGGAGCGACGTAACTTGAACAAATGTGATAGAATTTCCGTGAATTCTTATATTAACCTTAATGTGAAATGATCTAATCGGGTCTCTGTTCGCCGTAGCCTAGAAGTTTAATAGTGCATTTTAGTCGCCATTTCATGCGCTTTGAGATCCCGCTTAGCCCAATACGCTATCTGAAATAGGAGCGACGTAAATTGAACAAATGTGATAGAATTTCGCTGAATTCTTATATTAACCAAAGTATAAAATGATCTAGTCTGGTCTCTGATTGCCCTATCATAGAAGTTTAATAGTGCATTTTACTCGCCATTCCACGCGCTTTAAGATGCCGCATGGCCCAGCACGCTATCTGAAACAGGAGCGACGTAAATTGAACAAATGTGATAGAATTTTGCTGAATTCTTAAATTAACCATAGTACAAAATGATCTAATCGGGTCTCTGTTTGCTCTACCCTGGAAGTTTAATAGTGCATTTTGCTCGCCATTTCATGCGCTTTGAGATGCCGCTTAGCTCAATACGCTATTTGAAATAGGAGCGACGTAACTTGAACAAATGTGATAGAATTTCGCTGAATTCTTAAATTAACCATAACATAAAATGATCTAATCGGGTCTCTGTTTGCCCTACCCTAGATGTTTAATAGTGCATTTTGCTCGCCATTTCATGCGCTTTGAGATGCCGCTGAGCCCAATACGCTATTTGAAATAGGAGCGACGTAAATTGAACAAATGTGATAGAATTTCACTGAATTCTTATATTAACCAAAATATAAAATGATCTAATCGGGTCTCTGTTCGCCCTACCATAGAAGTCTAATGGTGCATTTCACTCGCCATTTCATGCGCTTTGCGATGCCGCTTAGCCCAATACGCTATCTGAAATAGGAGCGACGTAAGTTGAACAAATGTGATAGAATTTCGCTCAATCCTTAAATTAACCATAATATAAAATGATCTAATCGGGTCTCTGTTTGCCCTACCCTAGAACTTTAATAGTGCATTTTACTCGTCATTTCATGCGCTTTGAGATGCCGCTTAGCCTAATACGCTATCTGAAATTGGAGCGATATAAGTTGAACAAATGTGATAGAATTTCGCTGAATTCTTATATTAACTTTAATGTAAAATGATGTAATCGGGCCTCTGTTTGCCCTATCATAGAAGTTTAACAGTGCATTTTACTCGCCATTTCATGCGCTTTGAGATGCCGCATAGCCCAATACGCTATCTGTAATAGAAGCGACGTAAATTGAACAAATGTGATAGAATTTCGTTGAATTCTTATATTAACAAAATATAAAATGATCTAATCGGGTCTCTGATTGCCCTATCATAGACGTTTAATAGTGCATTTTACTCGCCATTCCACGCGCTTTAAGATGCCGCATGGCCCAGCACGCTATCTGAAACAGGAGCGACGTAAATTGAACAAATGTGATAGAATTTTGCTGACATCTTAAATTAACCATAATATAAAATGATCTAATCGGGTCTCTGTTTGCCCTACCCTAGAAGTTTAATAGTGCATTTTACTCGTCACTTCATGCGCCTTCAGATGCCGCTTAGCCCAATAAGCTATCTGAAATAGGAGCGACGTAAGTTGAACAAATGTGATAGAATTTTGTTGAATTCTTAAATTAACCATAATATAAAATGATCTAATCGGGTGTCTGTTTGCTCTACCCTAGAAGTTTAATAGTGCATTTTAGTCGCCATTTCATGCGCTTTGAGATCCCGCTTAGCCCAATACGCTATCTGAAATAGGAGCGACGTAAATTGAACAAATGTGATAGAATTTCCCTGAAATCTTATATTAATCAAAATATAAAATGATCTAATCGGGTCTCTGATTGCCCTATCATAGAAGATTAGTAGTGCATTTTACTCGCCATTCCACGCGCTTTAAGATGCCGCCTATCCCAGTACGCTATCTGAAATAGGAGCGACGTAACTTGAACAAATGTGATAGAATTACGCTGCATTCTTATATTAACCGTAATATAAAATGATCTAATCGGGTCTCTGTTTGCCTTATCCTAGAAGTTTAATAGCGCATTTTACTCCCCATTTCATGCGCTTTGAGATGCCGCTTAGCCCAATACGCTATCTGGAATAGGAGCGACGTAAATTGAACAAATGTGATAGAATTCCCGTGAATTCTTATATTAACCTTAATGTAAAATGATCCAATCGGGTCTCTGTTCGCCCTACCATAGAAGTCTAATAGTGCATTTCACTCGCCATTTCATGCGCTATGAGATGCCGCTTAGCCCAATACACTATCTGAAATAGGAGCGACGTAAGTTGAACAAATGTGATAGAATTACGCTGAATTCTTTTATTAACCATAATGTAAAATGATCTGATCGGGTCTCTGTTCGCCCTAGCCCAGAAGTTTAAGAGTGCATTTTATTCGCCATTTCATGCGCTTTGAGATGCCGCTTAGCCGAATACGCTATCTGAAATAGGAGCGACGTAAATTGAACAAATGCGATAGATTTTCCCTGAAATCTTATATTAAACAAAATATACAATGATCTAATCGGGTCTCTGATTGCCCTATCATAGAAGTTTAGTAGTGCATTTTACTCGCCATTCCACGCGCTTTATGATGCCGCCTAGCCCAGTACGGTATCTGAAATAGGAGCTACGTAAGTTGAACAAATGTGATAGAATTTCCCTGAATTCTTATATTAACTTTAATGTAAAATGATGTAATCGGGCCTCTGTTTGCCCTATCATAGAAGTTTAACAGTGCATTTTACTCGCCATTTCATGCGCTTTGAGATGCCGCATAGCCCAATACGCTATCTGAAATAGGAGCGACGTAAATTGAACAAATGTTATAGAATTTCGCTGAATTCTTAAATTAACCATAATATAAAATGATCTAATCGGGTCTCTGTTCGCCCTACCATAGAAGTCTAATAGTGCATTTCACTGGCCATTCCACGCGCTTTAAGATGCGGCCGAACCCAGTACGTTATCTGAAATAGGAGCGACGTAAATTGAACAAATGTGATAGAATTTTGCTGAAATCTTAAATTAACCATAATATAAAATGATCTAATCGGGTCTCTGCTTGCCCTACCCTAGAAGTTTAATAGTGCATTTCACTCGCCACTCCACGCGCTTTAAGATGCGGCCGAACCCAGTACGTTATCTGAAATATGAGCGACGTAAGTTGAACAAATGTGATAGAATTACGCTGCATTCTTATATTAACCGTAACATAAAATGATGTAATCGGGCCTCTGTTTGCCTTACCCTAGAAGTTTAATAGTGCATTATACTCGCCATTTCATGCGCTTCGACATGCCGCTTAGCCCAATACGCTATCTGAAATAGGAGCGACATAAATTGAACAATTGTGATAGAATTTCGCTGAATTCTTAAATTAACCATAATAACAAATGATCTAATCGGGTCTCTGTTTGCCCTACCCTAGAAGTTTAACAGTGCATTTTACTCGCCATTTCATGCGCTTTGAGATGCCGCATAGCCCAATACGCTATCTGAAATAGGAGCGACGTAAATTGAACAAATGTGATAGAATTTCTGTGAATTCTTATATTAACCTCAATGTAAAATGATCTAATCGGGTCTCTGTTCGCCCTACCATAGAAGTCATATAGTGCATTTCACTCGCCATTTCATGCGCTTTGAGATGCCGCTTAGACCAATACGCTATCTGAAATAGGAGCGACCTAAATTGAACGAATGTGATAGAATTTTGTTGAATTCTTAAATTAACCATAATATAAAATGATCTAATCGAATCTCTGCTTGCCCTACCCTAGAAGTTTAATAGTGCATTTTACTCGTCATTTCATGCGCTTTGAGATGCCGCCTTGCCCAATACGCTATCTGAAATAGGAGCGACGTAAATTGAACGAATGTGATAGAATTTCGCTCTATTCTTAAATTAACCATAATATAAAATGATCTAATCGGGTCTCTGTTTGCCGTACCCTAGAGCTTTAATAGTGCATTTTACTCGTCATTTCATGCGCTTTGAGATGCCGCTTAGCCTAATGCGCTATCTGAAATAGGAGCGATATAAGTTGAACAAATGTGATAGAATTTCGCTGAACTCTTTTATTAACCATAATGTAAAATGATCTAATCGGATCTCTGTTCGCCCTAGCCTAGAACTTTAATAGTGCATTTTATTCGCCATTTCATACACTTTGAGATGCCGCATAGCCCAATACGCTATCTGAAATAGGAGCGACGTAAATTGAACAAATGTGATAGAATTTTGCTGAATTCTTAAATTAACCATAATATAAAATGATCTAATCGGGTGTCTGTTTGCCCTACCCTAGAAGCTTAATATTGCATTTTACTCGCCATTTCATGCGCTTTGAGCTGCCGCTTAGCCCAATACGCTATCTGAAATAGGAGCGACGTAAGTTGAAAGAATGTGATAGAGTTTCGCTGAATTCCTTTATGAACCATAATGTAAAATGATCTAATCGGGTCTCTGTTCTCCCTAGCCTAGAAGTTTAATAGTGCATTTTATTCTCCATTTCATGCGCTTTGAGATGCCGCTTATCCCAATACGCTATCTGAAATAGGAGCGACGTAAATTGAACAAATGTGATAGAATTTCCCTGAAATCTTATATTAATCAAAATATAAAATGATCTAATCGGGTCTCTGGTTGCCCTATCATAGAAGATTAGTAGTGCATTTTACTCGCCATTCCACGCGCTTTAAGATGCCGCCTAGCCCAGTACGCTATCTGAAATAGGAGCCACGTAGATTGAACAAATGTGATAGAATTTCGCTGAATTCTTATATTAACCAAAGTATAAAATGATCTAATCTGGTCTCTGATTGCCCTATCATAGAAGGTTAATAGTGCATTTTACTCGCCATTCCACGCGCTTTAAGATGCCGCCTAGCCCAGTACGCTGTCTGAAATAGAAGCGACGTAAATTGAACAAGTGTGATAGAATCTCGCCGAATACTTATATTAACCTTAATGTAAAATGATGTAATCGGGTCTCTGTTCGCCCTACCCTAGAAGGTTAATAGTGCATTTCACTCGTCATTTCATGCGCTTTGAGATGACGCTTAACCCAATACGCTATCTGAAATAGGAGCGACGTAAGTTGAACAAATGTAACAGAATTACGCTGCATTCTTATATTCACCTTAATGTAAAATGATCTCTTCGGGTCTCTGTTCGCCCTACCCTAGAAGTATAATAGTGCATTTCACTCGTCATTTCATGCGCTTTGAGATGCCGCCTAGCCCAATACGCTATCTGAAATAGGAGCGACGTAAATTGAACAAATGTGATAGAATTTCGCTGAATTCTTATATTAATCGTAATATAAAATGATCTAATCGGGTCTCTGTTTGCCCTACCCTAGAAGTTTAATAGTGAATTTTACTCGCCATTTCATGCGCTTTGAGATGCCGCATAGCCTAATACGCTATCTGAAATAGGAGCGACGTAACTTGAACAAATGTGATAGAATTTCCGTGAATTCTTATATTAACCTTAATGTGAAATGATCTAATCGGGTCTCTGTTCGCCGTAGCCTAGAAGTTTAATAGTGCATTTTAGTCGCCATTTCATGCGCTTTGAGATCCCGCTTAGCCCAATACGCTATCTGAAATAGGAGCGACGTAAATTGAACAAATGTGATAGAATTTCGCTGAATTCTTATATTAACCAAAGTATAAAATGATCTAGTCTGGTCTCTGATTGCCCTATCATAGAAGTTTAATAGTGCATTTTACTCGCCATTCCACGCGCTTTAAGATGCCGCATGGCCCAGCACGCTATCTGAAACAGGAGCGACGTAAATTGAACAAATGTGATAGAATTTTGCTGAATTCTTAAATTAACCATAGTGCAAAATGATCTAATCGGGTCTCTGTTTGCTCTACCCTGGAAGTTTAATAGTGCATTTTGCTCGCCATTTCATGCGCTTTGAGATGCCGCTTAGCTCAATACGCTATTTGAAATAGGAGCGACGTAACTTGAACAAATGTGATAGAATTCGCTGAATTCTTAAATTAACCATAACATAAAATGATCTAATCGGGTCTCTGTTTGCCCTACCCTAGATGTTTAATAGTGCATTTTGCTCGCCATTTCATGCGCTTTGAGATGCCGCTGAGCCCAATACGCTATTTGAAATAGGAGCGACGTAAATTGAACAAATGTGATAGTATTTCACTGAATTCTTATATTAACCAAAATATAAAATGATCTAATCGGGTCTCTGTTCGCCCTACCATAGAAGTCTAATGGTGCATTTCACTCGCCATTTCATGCGCTTTGCGATGCCGCTTAGCCCAATACGCTATCTGAAATAGGAGCGACGTAAGTTGAACAAATGTGATAGAAATTCGCTCAATCCTTAAATTAACCATAATATAAAATGATCTAATCGGGTCTCTGTTTGCCCTACCCTAGAACTTTAATAGTGCATTTTACTCGTCATTTCATGCGCTTTGAGATGCCGCTTAGCCTAATACGCTATCTGAAATTGGAGCGATATAAGTTGAACAAATGTGATAGAATTTCGCTGAATTCTTTTATTAACCATAATGTAAAATCGATCTAACTAGCGATCGGATCTCTGTTCGCCCGAGCCTAGAACTTTAATAGTGCATTTTATTCGCCATTTCAAACGCTTTGAGATGCCGCTTTGCCCAATACGCTATCTGAAATAGGAGCGACGTAAATTGAACAAATGTGATAGAATTCCCGTGAATTCTTATATTAACCTTAATGTAAAATGATCCAATCGGGTCTCTGTTCGCCCTACCATAGAAGTCTAATAGTGCATTTCACTCGCCATTTCATGCGCTATGAGATGCCGCTTAGCCCAATACACTATCTGAAATAGGAGCGACGTAAGTTGAACAAATGTGATAGAATTACGCTGAATTCTTTTATTAACCATAATGTAAAATGATCTGCTCGGGTCTCTGGTTGCCCTATCATAGAAGGTTAATAGTGCATTTTACTCGCCATTCCACGCGCTTTAAGATGCCGCCGAGCCCAGGACGGTATCTGAAATAGGATCGACGTAAATTGAACAAATGTGATAGAATTTTGCTGAATTCTTAAATTAACCATAATATAAAATGATCTAATCGGGTCTCTGTACGCCCTACCATAGAAATCTAATAGTGCATTTTACTCGCCATTTCATGCGCTTTGAGATGCCGCTTAGCCCAATACGCTATCTGAAATAGGAGCGACGTAAGTTGAACAAATGTGATAGAATTACGCTGAATTCTTTTATAACCATAATGTAAAATGATCTGCTCGGGTCTCTGGTTGCCCTACCCTAGAAGTTTAATAGTGCATTTCACTCGCCATTCCACGCGCTTTAAGATGCGGCCGAACCCAGTACGTTATCTGAAATATGAGCGACGTAAGTTGAACAAATGTGATAGAATTACGCTGCATTCTTATATTAACCGTAACATAAAATGATGTAATCGGGCCTCTGTTTGCCTTACCCTAGAAGTTTAATAGTGCATTATACTCGCCATTTCATGCGCTTCGACATGCCGCTTGGCCCAATACGCTATCTGAAATAGGAGCGACATAAATTGAACAATTGTGATAGAATTTCGCTGAATGCTTAAATTAACCATAATAACAAATGATCTAATCGGGTCTCTGTTTGCCCTACCCTAGAAGTTTAACAGTGAATTTTACTC
This sequence comes from Macropis europaea, assembly GCA_916610135.2. NCBI lineage: Eukaryota > Metazoa > Arthropoda > Insecta > Hymenoptera > Melittidae > Macropis > Macropis europaea. Next base: position 18,375 of record CAKAJE020001006.1, on the reverse strand, counting down.
GCCATTTCATGCGCTTTGAGATGCCGCATAGCCCAATACGCTATCTGAAATAGGAGCGACGTAAATTGAACAAATGTGATAGAATTTCTGTGAATTCTTATATTAACCTCAATGTAAAATGATCTAATCGGGTCTCTGTTCGCCCTACCATAGAAGTCATATAGTGCATTTCACTCGCCATTTCATGCGCTTTGAGATGCCGCTTAGACCAATACGCTATCTGAAATAGGAGCGACCTAAATTGAACGAATGTGATAGAATTTTGTTGAATTCTTAAATTAACCATAATATAAAATGATCTAATCGAATCTCTGCTTGCCCTACCCTAGAAGTTTAATAGTGCATTTTACTCGTCATTTCATGCGCTTTGAGATGCCGCCTTGCCCAATACGCTATCTGAAATAGGAGCGACGTAAATTGAACGAATGTGATAGAATTTCGCTCAATTCTTAAATTAACCATAATATAAAATGATCTAATCGGGTCTCTGTTTGCCGTACCCTAGAGCTTTAATAGTGCATTTTACTCGTCATTTCATGCGCTTTGAGATGCCGCTTAGCCTAATGCGCTATCTGAAATAGGAGCGATATAAGTTGAACAAATGTGATAGAATTTCGCTGAACTCTTTTATTAACCATAATGTAAAATGATCTAATCGGATCTCTGTTCGCCCTAGCCTAGAACTGTAATAGTGCATTTTATTCGCCATTTCATACACTTTGAGATGCCGCATAGCCCAATACGCTATCTGAAATAGGAGCGACGTAAATTGAACAAATGTGATAGAATTTTGCTGAATTCTTAAATTAACCATAATATAAAATGATCTAATCGGGTGTCTGTTTGCCCTACCCTAGAAGCTTAATATTGCATTTTACTCGCCATTTCATGCGCTTTGAGCTGCCGCTTAGCCCAATACGCTATCTGAAATAGGAGCGACGTAAGTTGAAAGAATGTGATAGAGTTTCGCTGAATTCTTTTATGAACCATAATGTAAAATGATCTAATCGGGTCTCTGTTCTCCCTAGCCTAGAAGTTTAATAGTGCATTTTATTCTCCATTTCATGCGCTTTGAGATGCCGCTTATCCCAATACGCTATCTGAAATAGGAGCGACGTAAATTGAACAAATGTGATAGAATTTCCCTGAAATCTTATATTAAACAAAATATAAAATGATCTAATCGGGTCTCTGATTGCCCTATCATAGAAGATTAGTAGTGCATTTTACTCGTCATTCCACGCGCTTTATGATGCCGCCTAGCCCAGTACGGTATCTGAAATAGGAGCTACGTAAGTTGAACAAATGTGATAGAATTTCCCTGAATTCTTATATTAACTTTAATGTAAAATGATGTAATCGGGCCTCTGTTTGCCCTATCATAGAAGTTTAACAGTGCATTTTACTCGCCATTTCATGCGCTTTGAGATGCCGCATAGCCCAATACGCTATCTGAAATAGGAGCGACGTAAATTGAACAAATGTTATAGAATTTCGCTGAATTCTTAAATTAACCATAATATAAAATGATCTAATCGGGTCTCTGTTCGCCCTACCATAGAAGTCTAATAGTGCATTTCACTGGCCATTCCACGCGCTTTAAGATGCGGCCGAACCCAGTACGTTATCTGAAATAGGAGCGACGTAAATTGAACAAATGTGATAGAATTTTGCTGAAATCTTAAATTAACCATAATATAAAATGATCTAATCGGGTCTCTGCTTGCCCTACCCTAGAAGTTTAATAGTGCATTTCACTCGCCATTCCACGCGCTTTAAGATGCGGCCGAACCCAGTACGTTATCTGAAATATGAGCGACGTAAGTTGAACAAATGTGATAGAATTACGCTGCATTCTTATATTAACCGTAACATAAAATGATGTAATCGGGCCTCTGTTTGCCTTACCCTAGAAGTTTAATAGTGCATTATACTTGCCATTTCATGCGCTTCGACATGCCGCTTAGCCCAATACGCTATCTGAAATAGGAGCGACATAAATTGAACAATTGTGATAGAATTTCGCTGAATTCTTAAATTAACCATAATAACAAATAATCTAATCGGGTCTCTGTTTGCCCTACCCTAGAAGTTTAACAGTGCATTTTACTCGCCATTTCATGCGCTTTGAGATGCCGCATAGCACAATACGCTATCTGAAATAGGAGCGACGTAAATTGAACAAATGTGATAGAATTTCTGTGAATTCTTATATTAACTTCAATGTAAAATGATCTAATCGGGTCTCTGTTCGCCCTACCATAGAAGTCATATAGTGCATTTCACTCGCCATTTCATGCGCTTTGAGATGCCGCTTAGACCAATACGCTATCTGAAATAGGAGCGACCTAAATTGAACGAATGTGATAGAATTTTGTTGAATTCTTAAATTAACCATAATATAAAATGATCTAATCGAATCTCTGCTTCCCCTACCCTAGAAGTTTAATAGTGCATTTTACTCGTCATTTCATGCGCTTTGAGATGCCGCCTTGCCCAATACGCTATCTGAAATAGGAGCGACGTAAATTGAACGAATGTGATAGAATTTCGCTCAATTCTTAAATTAACCATAATATAAAATGATCTAATCGGGTCTCTGTTTGCCGTACCCTAGAGCTTTAATAGTGCATTTTACTCGTCATTTCATGCGCTTTGAGATGCCGCTTAGCCTAATGCGCTATCTGAAATAGGAGCGATATAAGTTGAACAAATGTGATAGAATTTCGCTGAACTCTTTTATTAACCATAATGTAAAATGATCTAATCGGATCTCTGTTCGCCCTAGGCTAGAACTTTAATAGTGCATTTTATTCGCCATTTCATACACTTTGAGATGCAGCATAGCCCAATACGCTATCTGAAATAGGAGCGACGTAAATTGAACAAATGTGATAGAATTTTGCTGAATTCTTAAATTAACCATAATATAAAATGATCTAATCGGGTGTCTGTTTGCCCTACCCTAGAAGCTTAATATTGCATTTTACTCGCCATTTCATGCGCTTTGAGCTGCCGCTTAGCCCAATACGCTATCTGAAATAGGAGCGACGTAAGTTGAAAGAATGTGATAGAGTTTCGCTGAATTCTTTTATGAACCATAATGTAAAATGATCTAATCGGGTCTCTGTTCTCCCTAGCCTAGAAGTTTAATAGTGCATGTTATTCTCCATTTCATGCGCTTTGAGATGCCGCTTAGCCCAATACGCTATCTGAAATAGGAGCGACGTAAATTGAACCAATGTGATAGAATTTCCCTGAAATCTTATATTAAACAAAATATAAAATGATCTAATCGGGTCTCTGATTGCCCTATCATAGAAGATTAGTAGTGCATTTTACTCGCCATTCCACGCGCTTTAAGATGCCGCCTAGCCCAGTACGCTATCTGAAATATGAGCGACGTAACTTGAACAAATGTGATAGAATTACGCTGCATTCTTATATTAACCGTAATATAAAATGATCTAATCGGGTCTCTGTTTGCCTTACCCTAGAAGTTTAATAGTGCATTATACTCGCCATTTCATGCGCTTCGAGATGCCGCTTAGCCCAATACGCTATCTGAAATAGGAGCGACATAAATTGAACAAATGTGATAGAATTTCGCTGAATTCTTAAATTAACCATAATAACAAATGATCTAATCGGGTCTCTGTTTGCCCTACCCTAGAAGTTTAACAGTGCATTTTACTCGCCATTTCATGCGCTTTGAGATGCCGCATAGCCCAATACGCTATCTGAAATAGGAGCGACGTAAATTGAACAAATGTGATAGAATTTCTGTGAATTCTTATATTAACCTCAATGTAAAATGATCTAATCGGGTCTCTGTTCGCCCTACCATACAAGTCATATAGTGCATTTCACTCGCCATTTCATGCGCTTTGAGATGCCGCTTAGCCCAATACGCTATCTGAAATAGGAGCAACCTAAATTGGACGAATGTGATAGAATTTTGTTGAATTCTTAAATTAACCATAATATAAAATGATCTAATCGAGTCTCTGCTTGCCCTACCCTAGAAGTTTAATAGTGCATTTTACTCGTCAATTCATGCGCTTTGAGATGCCGCTTTGCCCAATACGCTATCTGAAATAGGAGCGACGTAAGTTGAACTAATGTGATAGAATTTCCCTGAATTCTTATATTAACCTTAATGTAAAATGATCTAGTCGGGTCTCTGTTCGCCCTACCATAGAAGTCTAATAGTGCATTTCACTCGCCATTCCACGCGCTTTAAGATGCCGCCGAGCCCAGTACGGTATCTGAAATAGGAGCGACGTAAATTGAACAAATGTGATAGAATTTTGCTGAATTCTTAAATTAACCATAATATAAAATGATCTAATCGGGTCTCTGTTCGCCCTACCATAGAAGTCTAATAGTGCATTTTACTCGCCATTTCATGCTCTTTGAGATGCCGTCTAGCCCAATACGCTATCTGAAATACGAGCGACGTAAGTTGAACAAATGTGATAGAATTTCGCTGAATTCTTTTATTAACCATAATGTAAAATGATCTGATCGGGTCTCTGTTCGCCCTAGCCTAGAAGTTTAACAATGCATTTCATTCGCCATTTCATGCGCTTTGAGATGCCGCTTAGCCGAATACGCTATCTGAATTAGGAGCGACGTAAATTGAACAAATGTGATACAAATTCCCTGAAATCTGATATTATACAAAATATAAAATGATCTAATCGGGTCTCTGATTGCCCTATCATAGAAGTTTAGTAGTGCATTTTACTCGCCATTCCACGCGCTTTAAGATGCCGCCTAGCCCAGTACGCTATCGGAAATGGGAGTGACGTAAATTGAACAAATGTGATAGAATTTCCCTGAATTCTTATATTAAGATTAATGTAAAATGATCTAATCGGGTCTCCGTTCGCCCTATCCTAGAAGTTTAATAGTGCATTTCACTCGTCATTTCATGCGCTTTGAGATGCCGCTTAGCCCAATAAGCTATCTGAAATAGGAGCGACGTAAATTGAACAAATGTGATAGAATTTCGCTGAATTCTTTTATTAACCATAATGTAAAATGATCTGATCGGGTCTCTGTTCGGCCTAGCCTAGAAGTTTAAGAGTGCATTTTATTCGCCATTTCATGCGCTTTGATATGTCGCATATCCGAATACGCTATCTGAAATAGGAGCGACGTAAATTGAACAAATGCGATAGAATTTCCCTGAAATCTTATATTAAACAAAATATAAAATTATCTAACCGGGTCTCTGATTGCCCTATCATAGAAGTTTAGTAGTGCATTTTACCCGCCATTCCACGCGCTTTATGATGCCGCCTAGCCCAGTACGGTATCTGAAATAGGAGCAACGTAAGTTGAACAATTGTGATAGAATTACGCTGAATTCTTATATTAACCGTAATATAAAATGATGTAATCGGGCCTCTGTTTGCCCTATCATAGAAGTTTGATAGTGCATTTTACTCGCCATTTCATGTGCTTTAAGCTGCCGCATAGCCCAATACGCTATCTGGAATAGGAGCGACGTAAATTGAACAAATGTGATAGAATTTCCCTGAATTCTTATATTAAGCTTAATGTAAAATGATCTAATCGTGTCTCTGTTCGCCCTACCATAGAAGTCTAATAGTGCATTTCACTCGCCATTTCATGCGCTTTGAGATGCCGCTTAGCACAATACGCTATTTGAAATAGGGGCGACGTAAATTGATCAAATGTAATATAATTACGCTGAATTCTTATATTATCCGTAATATAAAATGATCTAATCGGGTCTCTGTTTGCCTTACCCTAGAAGTTTAATAGTGCATTATACTCGCCATTTCATGCGCTTTGAGATGCCGCATAGCCCAATACGCTATCTGAAATAGGAGCGACGTAAATTGAACAAATGTGATAGAATTTCTGTGACTTCTTATATTAACCTCAATGTAAAATGATCTAATCGGGTCTCTGTTCGCCCTACCATAGAAGTCATATAGTGCATTTCACTCGCCATTTCATGCGCTTTGAGATGCCGCTTAGCCCAATACGCTATCTGAAATAGGAGCAACCTAAATTGAACGAATGTGATAGAATTTCGCTCAATTCTTAAATTAACCATAATATAAAATGATCTAATCGGGTCTCTGTTTGCCGTACCCTAGAACTTTAATAGTGCATTTTACTCGTCATTTCATGCGCTTTGAGATGCCGCTTAGCCTAATACGCTATCTGAAATAGGAGCGATATAAGTTGAACAAATGTGATAGAATTTCGCTGAACTCTTTTATTAACCATAATGTAAAATGATCTAATCGGATCTCTGTTCGCCCTAGCCTAGAACATTAATAGTGCATTTTATTCGCCATTTCATACGCTTTGAGATGCCGCTTTGCCCAATACGCTATCTGAAATAGAAGCGACGTAAATTGAACAAATGTGATAGAATTCTGCTGAATTCTTAAATTAACCATAATATAAAATGATCTAATCGGGTGTCTGTTTGCCCTACCCTAGAAGCTTAATATTGCATTTTACTCGCCATTTCATGCGCTTTGAGCTGCCGCTTAGCCCAATACGCTATCTGAAATAGGAGCGACGTAAGTTGAAAAAATGTGATAGAGTTTCGCTGAATTCTTTTATGAACCATCATGTAAAATGATCTAATCGGGTCTCTGTTCTCCCTAACCTAGAAGTTTAATAGTGCATTTTATTGTCCATTTCATGCGCTTTGAGATGCCGCTTAGCCCAATACGCTATCTCAAATAGGAGCGACGTAAATTGAACAAATGCGATAGAATTTCCCTGAATACTTATATTAACCTTAATGTAAAATGATCTAATCGGGTCTCTGTTCGCCCTACCCTAGAAGTGTAATAGTGCATTTCACTCGCCATTTCATGCGCTTTGAGATGCCGCTTAGCCCAATACGCTATCTGAAATAGGAGCGACGTAAATAGAACAATTGTGATAGAATTTCGCTGAATTCTTATATTAACCAAAATATAAAATGATCTAATCGGGTCTCTGTTTGCCTTACCCTAGAAGTTTAATAGTGCATTTTACTCGCCATTTCATGCGATTTGAGATGCCGCTTAGCCCAATACGCTATCTGAAATAGGAGCGACGTAAATTGAACAAATGTGATAGAATTTCCCTGAAATCTTATATTAAACAAAATATAAAATGATCTAAACGGGACTCTGATTGCCCTATCATAGAAGTTCAGTAGTGCATTTTACTCGCCATTCCACGCGCTTTAAGATGCCGCCTAGCCCAGTACGCTATCTGAAATAGGAGCGACGTAAGTTGAACGAATGTGATAGAATTACGCTGAATTCTTAAATTAACGATAATATAAAATGATCTAATCGGGTCTCTGTTCGCCCTACCATAGAAGTCTAATAGTGCATTTCACTCGCCATTTCATGCGCTTTGAGATGCCGGTTAGCCCAATACGCTATCTGAAATAGGAGCGACGTAAATTGAACAAATGTGATAGAATTTTGTTGAATTCTTAAATTAACCATAATATTAGATTATGTAATCGGGTCTCTGCTTGCCCTACCCTAGAACTTTAATAGTGCATTTTACTCGTCATTTCATGCGCTTTGAGATGCCGCTTAGCCCAATACGCTATCTGCAATAGGAGCGACGTAAATTGAACAAATGTGATAGAATTCGGCTGAATTATTAAATTAACCATAATATAAAATGATCTAATCGGGTCTCTGTTGGCCCTACCCTAGAAGTTTAACAGTGCATTTTACTCGCCATTCCATGCGCTTTGAGATACCGCTTAGCCCAATACGCTATCTGAAATAGAAGCGACGTAAATTGTACAAATGTGATAGAATTTCCCTGAATACTTATATTAACCTTAATGTAAAATGATCTAATCGGGTCTCTGTTCGCCCTACCATAGAAGTCTAATAGTGCATTTCACTCGCCATTCCACGCGCTTTAAGATGCCGCTGAGCCCAGGACGGTATCTGAAATAGGATCGACGTAAATTGAACAAATGTGATAGAATTTTGCTGAATTCTTAAATTAACCATAATATAAAATGATCTAATCGGGTCTCTGTACGCCCTACCATAGAAATCTAATAGTGCATTTTACTCGCCATTTCATGCGCTTTGAGATGCCGCTTAGCCCAATACGCTATCTGAAATAGGAGCGACGTAAGTTGAACAAATGTGATAGAATTTCGCTGAATTCTTTTAGTAACCATAATGTAAAATGATCTGATCGGGTCTCTGTTCGCCCTAGCCTAGAAGTTTAAGAGTGCATTTTATTCGCCATTTCATGCGCTTTGAGATGCCGCTTAGCCGAATACGCTATCTGAAATAGGAGCGACGTAAATTGAACAAATGCGATAGAATTTCCCTGAAATCTTATATTAAACAAAATATACAATGATCTAATCGGGTCTCTGATTGCCCTATCATAGAAGTTTAGTAGTGCATTTTACTCGCCATTCCACGCGCTTTATGATGCCACCTAGCCCAGTACGGTATCTGAAATAGGAGCTACGTAAGTTGAACAAATGTGATAGAATTTCCCTGAATTCTTATATTAACTTTAATGTAAAATGATGTAATCGGGCCTCTGTTTGCCCTATCATAGAAGTTTAACAGTGCATTTTACTCGCCATTTCATGCGCTTTAAGATGCCGCATAGCCCTATACGCTATCTGAAATAGGAGCGACGTAAATTGAACAAATGTTATAGAATTTCGCTGAATTCTTAAATTAACCATAATATAAAATGATCTAATCGGGTCTCTGTTCGCCCTACCATAGAAGTCTAATAGTGCATTTCACTGGCCATTCCACGCGCTTTAAGATGCGGCCGAACCCAGTACGTTATCTGAAATAGGAGCGACGTAAATTGAACAAATGTGATAGAATTTTGCTGAAATCTTAAATTAACCATAATATAAAATGATCTAATCGGGTCTCTGCTTGCCCTACCCTAGAAGTTTAATAGTGCATTTCACTCGCCATTCCACGCCCTTTAAGATGCGGCCGAACCCAGTACGTTATCTGAAATATGAGCGACGTAAGTTGAACAAATGTGATAGAATTACGCCGCATTCTTATATTAACCGTAACATAAAATGATGTAATCGGGCCTCTGTTTGCCTTACCCTAGAAGTTTAATAGTGCATTATACTCGCCATTTCATGCGCTTCGACATGCCGCTTAGCCCAATACGCTATCTGAAATAGGAGCGACATAAATTGAACAATTGTGATAGAATTTCGCTGAATTCTTAAATTAACCATAATAACAAATGATCTAATCGGGTCTCTGTTTGCCCTACCCTAGAAGTTTAACAGTGCATTTTACTCGCCATTTCATGCGCTTTGAGATGCCGCATAGCCCAATACGCTATCTGAAATAGGAGCGACGTAAATTGAACAAATGTGATAGAATTTCTGTGAATTCTTATATTAACCTCAATGTAAAATGATCTAATCGGGTCTCTGTTCGCCCTACCATAGAAGTCATATAGTGCATTTCACTCGCCATTTCATGCGCTTTGAGATGCCGCTTAGACCAATACGCTATCTGAAATAGGAGCGACCTAAATTGAACGAATGTGATAGAATTTTGTTGAATTCTTAAATTAACCATAATATAAAATGATCTAATCGAATCTCTGCTTGCCCTACCCTAGAAGTTTAATAGTGCATTTTACTCGTCATTTCATGCGCTTTGAGATGCCGCCTTGCCCAATACGCTATCTGAAATAGGAGCGACGTAAATTGTACGAATGTGATAGAATTTCGCTCAATTCTTAAATTAACCATAATATAAAATGATCTAATCGGGTCTCTGTTTGCCGTACCCTAGAGCTTTAATAGTGCATTTTACTCGTCATTTCATGCGCTTTGAGATGCCGCTTAGCCTAATACGCTATCTGAAATAGGAGCGATATAAGTTGAACAAATGTGATAGAATGTCGCTGAACTCTTTTATTAACCATAATGTAAAATGATCTAATCGGATCTCTGTTCGCCCTAGCCTAGAACTTTAATAGTGCATTTTATTCGCCATTTCATACACTTTGAGATGCCGCATAGCCCAATACGCTATCTGAAATAGGAGCGACGTAAGTTGAAAGAATGTGATAGAGTTTCGCTGAATTCTTTTATGAACCATAATGTAAAATGATCTAATCGGGTCTCTGTTCTCCCTAGCCTAGAAGTTTAATAGTGCATTTTATTCTCCATTTCATGCGCTTTGAGATGCCGCTTATCCCAATACGCTATCTGAAATAGGAGCGACGTAAATTGAACAAATGTGATAGAATTTTGCTGAATTCTTAAATTAACCATAATATAAAATGATCTAATCGGGTCTCTGTTCGCCCTACCATAGAAGTCTAATAGTGCATTTTACTCGCCATTTCATGCTCTTTGAGATGCCGTCTAGCCCAATACGCTATCTGAAATACGAGCGACGTAAGTTGAACAAATGTGATAGAATTTCGCTGAATTCTTTTATTAACCATAATGTAAAATGATCTGATCGGGTCTCTGTTCGCCCTAGCCTAGAAGTTTAACAATGCATTTCATTCGCCATTTCATGCGCTTTGAGATGCCGCTTAGCCGAATACGCTATCTGAATTAGGAGCGACGTAAATTGAACAAATGTGATAGAAATTCCCTGAAATCTGATATTATACAAAATATAAAATGATCTAATCGGGTCTCCGTTCGCCCTATCCTAGAAGTTTAATAGTGCATTTCACTCGTCATTTCATGCGCTTTGAGATGCCGCTTAGCCCAATAAGCTATCTGAAATAGGAGCGACGTAAATTGAACAAATGTGATAGAATTTCGCTGAATTCTTTTATTAACCATAATGTAAAATGATCTGATCGGGTCTCTGTTCGGCCTAGCCTAGAAGTTTAAGAGTGCATTTTATTCGCCATTTCATGCGCTTTGATATGTCGCATATCCGAATACGCTATCTGAAATAGGAGCGACGTAAATTGAACAAATGCGATAGAATTTCCCTGAAATCTTATATTAAACAAAATATAAAATTATCTAACCGGGTCTCTGATTGCCCTATCATAGAAGTTTAGTAGTGCATTTTACCCGCCATTCCACGCGATTTATGATGCCGCCTAGCCCAGTACGGTATCTGAAATAGGAGCAACGTAAGTTGAACAAATGTGATAGAATTACGCTGAATTCTTATATTAACCGTAATATAAAATGATGTAATCGGGCCTCTGTTTGCCCTATCATAGAAGTTTGACAGTGCATTTTACTCGCCATTTCATGTGCTTTAAGCTGCCGCATAGCCCAATACGCTATCTGGAATAGGAGCGACGTAAATTGAACAAATGTGATAGAATTTCCCTGAATTCTTATATTAAGCTTAATGTAAAATGATCTAATCCTGTCTCTGTTCGCCCTACCATAGAAGTCTAATAGTGCATTTCACTCGCCATTTCATGCGCTTTGAGATGCCGCTTAGCACAATACGCTATTTGAAATAGGGGCGACGTAAATTGATCAAATGTGATAGAATTACGCTGAATTCTTATATTATCCGTAATATAAAATGATCTAATCGGGTCTCTGTTTGCCTTATCCTAGAAGTTTAATAGTGCATTTTACTCGCCATTTCATGCGCTTTGAGATGCCGCTTAGCCCAATACGCTATCTGAAATAGGAGCGACGTAAATTGAACCAATGTGATAGAATTTCCCTGAAATCTTATATTAAACAAAATATAAAATGATCTAATCGGGTCTCTGATTGCCCTATCATAGAAGATTAGTTGTGCATTTTACTCGCCATTCCACGCGCTTTAAGATGCCGCCTAGCCCAGTACGCTATCTGAAATATGAGCGACGTAACTTGAACAAATGTGATAGAATTACGCTGCATTCTTATATTAACCGTAATATAAAATGATCTAATCGGGTCTCTGTTTGCCTTACCCTAGAAGTTTCATAGTGCATTATACTCGCCATTTCATGCGCTTCGAGATGCCGCTTAGCCCAATACGCTATCTGAAATAGGAGCGACATAAATTGAACAAATGTGATAGAATTTCGCTGAATTCTTAAATTAACCATAATAACAAATGATCTAATCGGGTCTCTGTTTGCCCTACCCTAGAAGTTTAACAGTGCATTTTACTCGCCATTTCATGCGCTTTGAGATGCCGCATAGCCCAATACGCTATCTGAAATAGGAGCGACGTAAATTGAACAAATGTGATAGAATTTCGCTGAATTCTTAAATTAACCATAATATAAAATGATCTAATCGGGTCTCTGTTCGCCCTACCATAGAAGTCTAATAGTGCATTTTACTCGCCATTTCATGCTCTTTGGGATGCCGCCTAGCCCAATACGCTATCTGAAATACGAGCGACGTGAGTTGAACAAATGTGATAGAATTTCGCTGAATTCTTTTATTAACCATAATGTAAAATGATCTGATCGGGTCTCTGTTCGCCCTAGCCTAGAAGTTTAAGAGTGCATTTCATTCGCCATTTCAAGCGCTTTGAGATGCCGCTTAGCCGAATACGCTATCTGAATTAGGAGCGACGTAAATTGAACAAATGTGATACAAATTCCCTGAAATCTGATATCATACAAAATATAAAATGATCTAATCGGGTCTCTGATTGCCCTATCATAGAAGTTTAGTAGTGCATTTTACTCGCCATTCCACGCGCTTTAAGATGCCACCTAGCCCAGTACGCTATCGGAAATAGGAGCGACGTAAATTGAACAAATGTGATAGAATTTCCCTGAATTCTTATATTAACATTAATGTAAAATGATCTAATCGGGTCTCCGTTCGCCCTATCCTAAAAGTTTAATAGTGCATTTCACTCGTCATTTCATGCGCTTTGAGATGCCGCTTAGCCCAATAAGCTATCTGAAATAGGAGCGACGTAAATTGAACAAATGTGATAGAATTTCGCTGAATTCTTATATTAACCAAAATATAAAATGATCTAATCGGGTCTCTGATTGCCCTATCATAGAAGTTTAATAGTGCATTTTACTCGCCATTCCACGGGCTTTAAGATGCCGCCTAGCCCAGTACGCTATCTGAAATACGAGCGACGTAAATTGAACAAGTGTGATAGAATTTTGCTGAATTCTTAAATTAACCATAATATAAAATGATCTAATCGGGTCTCTGTACGCCCTACCATAGAAATCTAATAGTGCATTTTACTCGCCATTTCATGCGCTTTGAGATGCCGCTTAGCCCAATACGCTATCTGAAATAGGAGCGACGTAAGTTGAACAAATGTGATAGAATTTCGCTGAATTCTTTTATTAACCATAATGTAAAATGATCTGATCGGGTCTCTGTTCGGCCTAGCCTAGAAGTTTAAGAGTGCATTTTATTCGCCATTTCATGCGCTTTGATATGTCGCATATCCGAATACGCTATCTGAAATAGGAGCGACGTAAATTGAACAAATGCGATAGAATTTCCCTGAAATCTTATATTAAACAAAATATAAAATGATCTAATCGGGTCTCTGATTGCCCTATCATAGAAGTTTAGTAGAGCATTTTACCCGCCATTCCACGCGCTTTATGATGCCGCCTAGCCCAGTACGGTATCTGAAATAGGAGCAACGTAAGTTGAACAAATGTGATAGAATTACGCTGAATTCTTATATTAACCGTAATATAAAATGATGTAATCGGGCCTCTGTTTGCCCTATCATAGAAGTTTGATAGTGCATTTTACTCGCCATTTCATGTGCTTTAAGCTGCCGCATAGCCCAATACGCTATCTGGAATAGGAGCGACGTAAATTGAACAAAGGTGATAGAATTTCCCTGAATTCTTATATTAAGCTTAATGTAAAATGATGTAATCGTGTCTCTGTTCGCCCTACCATAGAAGTCTAATAGTGCATTTCACTCGCCATTTCATGCGCTTTGAGATGCCGCTTAGCACAATACGCTATTTGAAATAGGGGCGACGTAAATTGATCAAATGTAATATAATTACGCTGAATTCTTATATTATCCGTAATATAAAATGATCTAATCGGGTCTCTGTTTGCCTTACCCTAGAAGTTTAATAGTGCATTATACTCGCCATTTCATGCGCTTTGAGATGCCGCATAGCCCAATACGCTATCTGAAATAGGAGCGACGTAAATTGAACAAATGTGATAGAATTTCTGTGACTTCTTATATTAACCTCAATGTAAAATGATCTAATCGGGTCTCTGTTCGCCCTACCATAGAAGTCATATAGTGCATTTCACTCGCCATTTCATGCGCTTTGAGATGCCGCTTAGCCTAATACGCTATCTGAAATAGGAGCGATATAAGTTGAACAAATGTGATAGAATTTCGCTGAACTCTTTTATTAACCATAATGTAAAATGACCTAATCGGATCTCTGTTCGCCCTAGCCTAGAACTTTAATAGTGCATTTTATTCGCCATTTCATACGCTTTGAGATGCCGCTTTGCCCAATACGCTATCTGAAATAGAAGCGACGTAAATTGAACAAATGTGATAGAATTTTGCTGAATTCTTAAATTAACCATAATATAAAATGATCTAATCGGATGTCTGTTTGCCCTACCCTAGAAGCTTAATATTGCATTTTACTCGCCATTTCATGCGCTTTGAGCTGCCGCTTAGCCCAATACGCTATCTGAAATAGGAGCGACGTAAGTTGAAAAAATGTGATAGAGTTTCGCTGAATTCTTTTATGAACCATCATGTAAAATGATCTAATCGGGTCTCTGTTCTCCCTAACCTAGAAGTTTAATAGTGCATTTTATTGTCCATTTCATGCGCTTTGAGATGCCGCTTAGCCCAATACGCTATCTCAAATAGGAGCGACGTAAATTGAACAAATGCGATAGAATTTCCCTGAATACTTATATTAACCTTAATGTAAAATGATCTAATCGGGTCTCCGATTGCCCTATCATAGAAGTTTAATAGTGCATTTTACTCGCCAATCCACGCGCTTTAAGATTCCGCCTAGCCCAGTACGCTATCTGAAATAGGAGCGACGTAAATTGAACAAATGTGATAGAATTTGGCAGAACTCTTAAATTAACCATAATATAAAATGATCTAATCGGGTCTCTGTTGGCCCTACCCTAGATGTTTAACAGTGCATTTTACTCGCCATTCCATGCGCTTTGAGATACCGCTAAGCCCAATACGCTATCTGAAATAGAAGCGACGTAAATTGTACAAATGTGATAGAATTTCCCTGAATACTTATATTAACCTTAATGTAAAATGATCTAATCGGGTCTCTGTTCGCCCTACCCTAGAAGTTTAATGGTGCATTTCACTCGCCATTTCATGCGCTTTGAGGTGCCGCTTAGCCCAATACGCTATCTGAAATAGGAGCGACGTAAATAGAACAATTGTAATAGAATTTCGCTGAATTCTTATATTAACCAAAATATAAAATGATCTAATCGGGTCTCCGATTGCCCTATCGTAGAAGTTTAATAGTGCATTTTACTCGCCAATCCGCGCGCTTTAAGATTCCGCCTAGCCCAGTACGCTATCTGAAATAGGAGCGACGTAAATTGAACAAATGTGATAGAATTTGGCTGAATTCTTAAATTAACCATAATATAAAATGATCTAATCGGGTCTCTGTTTCCCTACCCTAGAAGTTTAATAGTGCATTTTACTCGCCATTTCATGCGCATTGAGATGGCGCTTAGCCCAATAGGCTATCTGAAATAGGAGCGACGTAAATTGAACCAATGTGATAGAATTTCCCTGAAATCTTATATTAAACAAAATATAAAATGATCTAATCGGGTCTCTGATTGCCCTATCATAGAAGATTAGTTGTGCATTTTACTCGCCATTCCACGCGCTTTAAGATGCCGCCTAGCCCAGTACGCTATCTGAAATATGAGCGACGTAACTTGAACAAATGTGATAGAATTACGCTGCATTCTTATATTAACCGTAATATAAAATGATCTAATCGGGTCTCTGTTTGCCTTACCCTAGAAGTTTCATAGTGCATTATACTCGCCATTTCATGCGCTTCGAGATGCCGCTTAGCCCAATACGCTATCTGAAATAGGAGCGACATAAATTGAACAAATGTGATAGAATTTCGCTGAATTCTTAAATTAACCATAATAACAAATGATCTAATCGGGTCTCTGTTTGCCCTACCCTAGAAGTTTAACAGTGCATTTTACTCGCCATTTCATGCGCTTTGAGATGCCGCATAGCCCAATACGCTATCTGAAATAGGAGCGACGTAAATTGAACAAATGTGATAGAATTTCGCTGAATTCTTAAATTAACCATAATATAAAATGATCTAATCGGGTCTCTGTTCGCCCTACCATAGAAGTCTAATAGTGCATTTTACTCGCCATTTCATGCTCTTTGGGATGCCGCCTAGCCCAATACGCTATCTGAAATACGAGCGACGTGAGTTGAACAAATGTGATAGAATTTCGCTGAATTCTTTTATTAACCATAATGTAAAATGATCTGATCGGGTCTCTGTTCGCCCTAGCCTAGAAGTTTAAGAGTGCATTTCATTCGCCATTTCAAGCGCTTTGAGATGCCGCTTAGCCGAATACGCTATCTGAATTAGGAGCGACGTAAATTGAACAAATGTGATACAAATTCCCTGAAATCTGATATCATACAAAATATAAAATGATCTAATCGGGTCTCTGATTGCCCTATCATAGAAGTTTAGTAGTGCATTTTACTCGCCATTCCACGCGCTTTAAGATGCCACCTAGCCCAGTACGCTATCGGAAATAGGAGCGACGTAAATTGAACAAATGTGATAGAATTTCCCTGAATTCTTATATTAACATTAATGTAAAATGATCTAATCGGGTCTCCGTTCGCCCCTATCCTAAAAGTTTAATAGTGCATTTCACTCGTCATTTCATGCGCTTTGAGATGCCGCTTAGCCCAATAAGCTATCTGAAATAGGAGCGACGTAAATTGAACAAATGTGATAGAATTTCGCTGAATTCTTATATTAACCAAAATATAAAATGATCTAATCGGGTCTCTGATTGCCCTATCATAGAAGTTTAATAGTGCATTTTACTCGCCATTCCACGGGCTTTAAGATGCCGCCTAGCCCAGTACGCTATCTGAAATACGAGCGACGTAAATTGAACAAGTGTGATAGAATTTTGCTGAATTCTTAAATTAACCATAATATAAAATGATCTAATCGGGTCTCTGTACGCCCTACCATAGAAATCTAATAGTGCATTTTACTCGCCATTTCATGCGCTTTGAGATGCCGCTTAGCCCAATACGCTATCTGAAATAGGAGCGACGTAAGTTGAACAAATGTGATAGAATTTCGCTGAATTCTTTTATTAACCATAATGTAAAATGATCTGATCGGGTCTCTGTTCGGCCTAGCCTAGAAGTTTAAGAGTGCATTTTATTCGCCATTTCATGCGCTTTGATATGTCGCATATCCGAATACGCTATCTGAAATAGGAGCGACGTAAATTGAACAAATGCGATAGAATTTCCCTGAAATCTTATATTAAACAAAATATAAAATGATCTAATCGGGTCTCTGATTGCCCTATCATAGAAGTTTAGTAGAGCATTTTACCCGCCATTCCACGCGCTTTATGATGCCGCCTAGCCCAGTACGGTATCTGAAATAGGAGCAACGTAAGTTGAACAAATGTGATAGAATTACGCTGAATTCTTATATTAACCGTAATATAAAATGATGTAATCGGGCCTCTGTTTGCCCTATCATAGAAGTTTGATAGTGCATTTTACTCGCCATTTCATGTGCTTTAAGCTGCCGCATAGCCCAATACGCTATCTGGAATAGGAGCGACGTAAATTGAACAAAGGTGATAGAATTTCCCTGAATTCTTATATTAAGCTTAATGTAAAATGATGTAATCGTGTCTCTGTTCGCCCTACCATAGAAGTCTAATAGTGCATTTCACTCGCCATTTCATGCGCTTTGAGATGCCGCTTAGCACAATACGCTATTTGAAATAGGGGCGACGTAAATTGATCAAATGTAATATAATTACGCTGAATTCTTATATTATCCGTAATATAAAATGATCTAATCGGGTCTCTGTTTGCCTTACCCTAGAAGTTTAATAGTGCATTATACTCGCCATTTCATGCGCTTTGAGATGCCGCATAGCCCAATACGCTATCTGAAATAGGAGCGACCGTAAATTGAACAAATGTGATAGAATTTCTGTGACTTCTTATATTAACCTCAATGTAAAATGATCTAATCGGGTCTCTGTTCGCCCTACCATAGAAGTCATATAGTGCATTTCACTCGCCATTTCATGCGCTTTGAGATGCCGCTTAGCCTAATACGCTATCTGAAATAGGAGCGATATAAGTTGAA
>CAKAJE020001005.1:0-134410 GCA_916610135.2 Macropis europaea | reverse complement strand
TTCTAGGGTAGGGCAAACAGAGACCCGATTAGATCATTTTATATTATGGTTAATTTAAGAATTCAGTGAAATTCTATCACATTTGTTCAATTTACGTCGTTCCTATTTCAGATAGCGTCGTAGGCTAAGCGGCATCTAAAAGCGCATGAAATGGCGAATAAAATGCACTATTAAACTTCTAGGCTAGGGCGAACAGAGACCCGATTAGATCATTTTATATTATGGTTAATATAAGATTTCAGGGAGATTCTATCACATCTGTTCAATTTACGTCGCTCCTATTTCAGATAGCGTATTCGGCTAAGCGGCATCTCAAAGCGCATAAAATGGCGAATAAAATGCACTATTAAACTACTAGGCTAGGGCGAACAGAGACCCGATTAGATCATTTTATATTTTGGTTAATATAAGAATTCTGCGAAATTCTATCACATTTGTTCAATTTACGTCGCTCCTATTTCAGATAGCTTATTGGGCTTAGCGGCATCTCAATCCGCATGAAATGACGAGTATAATGCACTATTAAACTTCTAGGTTAAGGCAAACAGAGACCCGATTAGATCATTTTACATTAAGGTTAATATAAGAATTCAACGAAATTCTATCACATTTGTTCAATTTACGTCGTTCCTATTTCAGATAGCGTCCTGGGCTAAGCGGCATCTAAAAGCGCATGAAATGGCGAGTATAATGCACTATTATACTACTAGGATGAGGCAAACAGAGACCCGATTAGATCATTTTATATTACGGTTAATATAAGAATTCTGCGAAATTCTATCACATTTGTTCAATTTACGTCGCTCCTATTTCAGATAGCTTATTGGGCTTAGCGGCATCTCAATCCGCATGAAATGACGAGTATAATGCACTATTAAACTTCTAGGATAAGGCAAACAGAGACCCGATTAGATCATTTTACATTAAGGTTAATATAATTCAACGAAATTCTATCACATTTGTTCAATTTACGTCGTTCCTATTTCAGATAGCGTCCTGGGCTAAGCGGCATCTAAAAGCGCATGAAATGGCGAGTATAATGCACTATTATACTACTAGGATGAGGCAAACAGAGACCCGATTATATCATTTTATATTACGGTTAATATAAGAATTCAGCAAAATTCTATCACATTTGCTCAATTTACGTCGCTCCTATTTCAGATAGCGTACTGGGCTAGGCGGCATCTTAAAGCGCGTGGAATGGCGAGTAAAATGCACTATTAAAATTCTATGATAGGGCAATCAGAGACCCGATTAGATCATTTTATATTATGGTTAATTTAAGAATTCAGCGAAATTCTATCACATTTGTTCAATTTACGTCGCTCCTATTACAGATAGCTTATTGGGCTCAGCGGCATCTCAAAGCGCATGAAATGGCGAGCAAAATGCACTATTAAACTTCTAGGGTAGGGCAAACAGAGACCCGATTAGATCATTTTATGTTATGGTTAATATAAGAATTCAGCGTAATTCTATCACATTTGTTCAAATTACGTCGTTCCTATTTCAGATAGCGTACTGGGCTAAGCGGTATCTCAAAGCGCATGAAATGGCGAGTAAAATGCAATACTAAACTTCTAGGATAAGGCAAACAGAGACCCGATTAGATTATTTTATATTACGGTTAATATAAGAATTCAGCGTAATTCTATCACATTTGTTCAACTTACGTCGCTCCTAATTTAAATAGCGTACTGGGCTAGGCGGCATCTTAAAGCGCGTGGAATGGCGAGTAAAATGCACTGCTAAACTTCTATGATAGGGCAATCAGAGACCCGATTAGATCATTATATATTTTGTTTAATATAAGATTTCAAGGAAATTCTATCACATTTGTTCAATTTACGTCGCTCCTATTTCAGATAGCGTCCTGGGCTAAGCGGCATCTAAAAGCGCATGAAATGGCGAGTATAATGCACTATTATACTTCTAGGATGAGGCAAACAGAGACCCGATTAGATCATTTTATATTACGGTTAATATAAGAATTCAGCGTAATTCTATCACATTTGTTCAACTTACGTCGTTCCTATTTCAGATAGCGTACTGGGATAGGCGGCATCTTAAAGCGCGTGGAATGGCGAGTAAAATGCACTATTAAACTTCTATGATAGGGCAATCAGAGACCCGATTAGATCATTTTATATATTGGTTAATATAA
Source organism: Macropis europaea (assembly GCA_916610135.2). Taxonomy (NCBI): domain Eukaryota; kingdom Metazoa; phylum Arthropoda; class Insecta; order Hymenoptera; family Melittidae; genus Macropis; species Macropis europaea. The sequence continues at coordinate 132,243 of CAKAJE020001005.1, read as the reverse complement.
GAATTCAACGAAATTCTATCACATTTGTAAAATTTTCGTCGCTCCTATTACAGATAGCTTATTGGGCTTAGCGGCATCTCAAAGCGCATGAAATATCGAGTGAAATGCACTATTAAACTTCTAGGGTAGGGCAAACAGAGACCCGATTAGATCATTTCATATTATGGTTAATTTCAGAATTCAGCAAAATTCTATCACATTTGCTCAATTTACGTCGCTCCTATTTCAGATAGCGTACTGGGCTAGGCGGCATCTTAAAGTGCGTGGAATGGCGAGTAGAATGCACTATTAAAATTCTATGATAGGGCAATCAGAGACCCGATTAGATCATTTTATATTTTGGTTAATATAAGAATTCAGCGAAATTCTATCACATTTGTTCAATTTGCGTCGCTCCTATTACAAATAGCTTATTGGGCTCAGCGGCATCTCAAAGCGCATGAAATGACGAGTGAAATGCACTATTAAGCTTCTAGGCTAGGGCGAACAGAGACCCGAGCAGATCATTTTACATTATGGTTAATAAAAAGAATTCAGCGAAATTCTATCAGATTTGTTTCAACTTACGTCGCTCCTAATTCAGATAGCGTATTGGGCTAAGCGGCATCGCAAAGCGCATGAAATGGCGAGTGAAATACACCATTAGACTTCTATGGTAGGGCGAACAGAGACCCGATTAGATCATTTTATATTTTGGTTAATATAAGAATTCAGTGAAATTCTATCACATTTGTTCAATTTACGTCGCTCCTATTTCAAATAGCGTATTGGGCTCAGCGGCATCTCAAAGCGCATGAAATGGCGAGCAAAATGCACTATTAAACTTCTAGGGTAGGGCAAACAGAGACCCGATTAGATCATTTTATGTTATGGTTAATTTAAGAATTCAGCGAAATTCTATCACATTTGTTCAACTTACGTCGCTCCTATTTCAAACAGCGTATTGAGCTAAGCGGCATCTCAAAGCGCATGAAATGGCGAGCAAAATGCACTATTAAACTTCTAGGGTAGAGCAAACAGAGACCCGATTAGATCATTTTGTACTATGGTTAATATAAGAATTCAGCGAAATTCTATCACATTTGTTCAATTTGCGTCGCTCCTATTACAAATAGCTTATTAGGCTAAGCGGCATCTCAAAGCGCATGAAATGACGAGTAAAATGCACTATTAAAGTTCTAGGGTAGGGCAAACAGAGACCCGATTAGATCATTTTATATTATGGTTAATTTAAGGATTGAGCGAAATTCTATCACATTCGTTCAATTTACGTCGCTCCTATTTCAGATAGCGTACTGGACTCGGCGGCATCTTAAAGCGCGTCGAATGGCAGTAAAATACACTATTAAACTTCGATGATAGGGCAATCAGAGACCCGATTAGATCATTTTATATTTTGGTTAATATAAGAATTCAACGAAATTCTATCACATTTGTAAAACTTACGACGCTCCTATTACAGATAGCTTATTGGGCTTAGCGGCATCTCAAAGCACATGCAATGGCGAGTAAAATGCACTATTAAACTTCTACGGTAGGGCAAACAGAGACCCGATTAGATCATTTTATGTTATGGTTAATTTAAGAATTCAGCGAAATTCTATCACATTTGTTCAACTTACGTCTCTCCTAATTTAGATAGCGTACTGGGCTAGGCGGCATCTTAATGCGCGTGGAATGGCGAGTAAAATGCACTGCTAAACTTCTATGATAGGGCAATCAGAGACCCGATTAGATCATTTTATATTTTGTTTAATATAAGATTTCAGGGAAATTCTAGCACATTTGTTTAATTTACGTCGCTCCTATTTCAGATAGCGTATCGGGCGAAGCGGCATCTCAATGCGCATGAAATGGCGACTAAAATGCACTATTAAACTTCTAGGGTGGGGCAAGCAGAGGCGCGATTAGATCATTTTATATTATGGTTATTTAAGAATTCAGCAAAATTCTATCACATTCGTTCAATTTAGGTCGCTCCTATTTCAGATAGCGTACTGGAATGGGCGGCATCTTAAAGCGCGTGGAATGCCGAGTAAAATCCACTATTAAACTTCTAGGCTAGGGCGAACAGAGACCAGATTAGATCATTTTACATTCTGGTTAATAAAATAATTCAGCGTAATTCTATCACATTTGTTCAACTTTCGTCGCTCATATTTCAGATAGCGTATTGGGCTAAGCGGCATCTCAAAGCGCATGAAATGGCGAGTAAAATGCACTATTAAACTTCTAGGGTAGGGCAATCAGTGACCCGATCAGATCATTTTATATTATAGTTAATTTAAGAATTCAGCGAAATTCTATCACATTTGTTCAATTTACGTCGCTCCCATTTCAGATAGCGCATTGGGCTAAGCGGCATCTCAAAGCGCATGAAATGGCGAGTAAAATGCAATACTAAACTTCTAGGGTAGGGCAAGCAGAGACCCGATTAGATCATTTTATATTATGGTTAATTTAAGAATTCAGTGAAATTCTATCACATTTGTTCAATTTACGTCGTTCCTATTTCAGATAGCGTCGTAGGCTAAGCGGCATCTAAAAGCGCATGAAATGGTGAATAAAATGCACTATTAAGCTTCTAGGCTAGGGCGAACAGAGACCCGATTAGATCATTTTATATTATGGTTAATATAAGATTTCAGGGAGATTCTATCACATCTGTTCAATTTACGTCGCTCCTATTTCAGATAGCGTATTCGGCTAAGCGGCATCTCAAAGCGCATAAAATGGCGAATAAAATGCACTATTAAACTACTAGGCTAGGGCGAACAGAGACCCGATTAGATCATTTTATATTTTGGTTAATATAAGAATTCTGCGAAATTCTATCACATTTGTTCAATTTACGTCGCTCCTATTTCAGATAGCTTATTGGGCTTAGCGGCATCTCAATCCGCATGAAATGACGAGTATAATGCACTATTAAACTTCTAGGATAAGGCAAACAGAGACCCGATTAGATCATTTTACATTAAGGTTAATATAAGAATTCAACGAAATTCTATCACATTTGTTCAATTTACGTCGCTTCTATTACAGATGGCTTATTGGGGCTTAGCGGCATCTCAAAGCGCATGAAATGACGAGTGAAATGCACTATTAAACTTGTAGGGTAGGGCAAACAGAGACCCGATTAGGTCATTTTATATTATGGTTAATTTAAGAATTCAGCATAATTCTCTCACATTTGTTCAATTTACGTCGTTCCTATTTCAGATAGCGTCCTGGGCTAAGCGGCATCTAAAAGCGCGTGGAATGGCGAGTAAAATGCACTACTAAACTTCTACGATAGGGCAATCAGAGACCCGATTAGATCATTTTATATTTTGTTTAATATAAGATTTCAGGGAAATAGTATCACATTTGTTTAATTTGCGTCGCTCCTATTTCAGATAGCGTATTCGGCTAAGCGGCATCTCAAAGCGCATGAAGTGGCGAATAAAATGCACTATTAAGCTTCTAGGCTAGGGCGAACAGAGACCCGATGAGATCATTTTACATTATGGTTAATATAAGAATTCAGCGTAATTCTATCACATTTGTTCATCTTACGTCGCTCCTATTTCAGATAGCTTATTGGGCTAAGCGGCATCTGAAGGCGCATGAAATGGCGAGTAAAATGCACTATTAAACTTCTATGATAGGGCAATCAGAGACCCGATTAGACCATTTTATATTTTGGTTAATATAAGAATTCAACGAAATTCTATCACATTTGTTCAATTTACGTCGCTTCTATTACAGCTAGCTTATTGGGCTTAGCGGCATCTCAAAGCGCATGAAATGACGTGTGAAATGCACTATTAAACTTCTAGGGTAGGGCAAACAGAGACCCGATTAGGTCATTTTATATTATCGTTAATTTAAGAATTCAGCGAAATTCTATCACATTTGTTCAATTTACGTCGCTCCTATTACAGATAGCTGATTGGGCTCAGCGGCATCTCAAAGCGCATGAAATGACGAGTGAAATGCACTATTAAACTTCTAGGCTAGGGCGAACAGAGACCCGATTAGATCCTTTTACATTAAGGTGAATATAAGAATGCAGCGTAATTCTGTCACATTTGTTCAACTTACGTCGCTCCTATTTCACATAGCGTATTGGGTTAAGCGTCATCTCAAAGCGCAAGAAATGGCGAGTAAAATGCACTATTAAACTTCTAGGGTAGGGCAAACAGAGACCCGATCAGATCATTTTATATTATGGTTATTTTAAGAATTCTGCAAAATTCTATCACATTCGTTCAATCTAGGTCGCTCCTATTTCAGATAGCGTAGTGGGCTAGGCGGCATCTTAAAGCGCGTGGAATGCCGAGTAAAATCCACTATTTAAACTTCTAGGCTAGGGCGAACAGAGACCAGATTAGATCATTTCACATTCTGGTTAATAAAATAATTCAGCGAAATTCAATCACCTTTGTTCAACTTTCGTCGCTCCTATTTCAGATACGGTATTGGGCTAAGCGGCATCTCAAAGCGCATGAAATGGCGAGTAACATGCACCATTAAACTTCGAGGGTAGGGCAAAACAGAGACCCGATTAGATCATTTTATATTTTGGTTAATATAAGAATTCAGCGAAATTCTATCACATTTGTTCAATTTACGTCGCTCGTATTTCAGATAGCTTATTGTGCTTAGCGGCATCTCAAAGCGCATGAAATGACGAGTGAAATGCACTATTAAACTTCTAGGGTAGGGCAAACAGAGACCCGATTAGATCATTTTATGTTATGGTTAATTTAAGAATTCAGCGAAATTCTATCACATTTGTTCAACTTACGTCTCTCCTAATTTAGATAGCGTACTGGGCTAGGCGGCATCTTCATGCGCGTGGAATGGCGAGTAAAATGCACTGCTAAACTTCTATGATAGGGTAATCAGAGACCCGATTAGATCATTTTATATTTTGTTTAATATAGATTTCAGGGAAATTCTATCACATTTGTTTAATTTACGTCGCTCCTATTTCAGATAGCGTATTGGGCGAAGCGGCATCTCAATGCGCATGAAATGGCGACTAAAATGCACTATTAAACTTCTAGGGTGGGGCAAGCAGAGACGCGATTAGATCATTTTATATTATGGTTAATTTAAGAATTCAGCAAAATTCTATCACATTCGTTCAATTTAGGTCGCTCCTATTTCAGATAGCGTACTGGGATGGGCGGCATCTTAAAGCGCGTGGAATGCCGAGTAAAATCCACTATTAAACTTCTAGGCTAGGGCGAACAGAGACCAGATTAGATCATTTTACATTCTGGTTAATAAAATAATTCAGCGTAATTCTATCACATTTGTTCAACTTTCGTCGCTCATATTTCAGATAGCGTATTGGGCTAAGCGGCATCTCAAAGCGCATGAAATGGCGAGTAAAATGCACTGTTAAACTTCTACGGTAGGGCAATCAGTGACCCGATTAGATCATTTTATATTATAGTTAATTTAAGAATTCAGCGAAATTCTATCACATTTGTTCAATTTACGTCGCTCCCATTTCAGATAGCGCATTGGGCTAAGCGGCATCTCAAAGCGCATGAAATGGCGACTAAAATGCACTATTAAACTTCTAGGGTAGGGCAAGCAGAGACCCGATTAGATCATTTTATATTATGGTTAATTTAAGAATTCTGCAAAATTCTATCACATTCGTTCAATTTAGGTCGCTCCTATTTCAGATAGCGTAGTGGGCTAGGCGGCATCTTAAAGCGCGTGGAATGCCGAGTAAAATCCACTATTAAACTTCTAGGCTAGGGCGAACAGAGACCAGATTAGATCATTTCACATTCTGGTTAATAAAATAATTCAGCGAAATTCTATCACCTTTGTTCAACTTTCGTCGCTCCTATTTCAGATAGCGTATTGGGCTAAGCGGCATCTCAAAGCGCATGAAATGGCGAGTAACATGCACCATTAAACTTCTAAGTTATGGCAAACAGAGACCGATTAGATCATTTTATATTACGGTTAATTTAAGAATTCAGCAAAATTCTATCACATTTGTTCAATGTACGTCGCTCCTATTTCGGATAGCGTACTGGGCTAGGCGGCACCCAAAAGCGCGTGGAGGGGCGAGTAAAATGCACTATTAATCTTCTATGATAGGGCAATCAGAGACCCGATTAGATCATTTTATATTTTGGTTAATATAAGAATTCAGCGAAATTCTATCACATTTGTTCAATTTACGTCGCTCGTATTTCAGATAGCTTATTGTGCTTAGCGGCATCTCAAAGCGCATGAAATGACGAGTGAAATGCACTATTAAACTTCTAGGGTAGGGCAAACAGAGACCCGATTAGATCATTTTATGTTATGGTAAATTTAAGAATTCAGCGAAATTCTATCACATTTGTTCAACTTACGTCGCTCCTAATTTAGACAGCGTACTGGGCTAGGCGGCATCTTAAAGCGCGTGGAATGGCGAGTAAAATGCACTATTAAACTTCTAGGATAAGGCAAACAGAGACCCGATTAGATCATTTTATATTACGGTTAATATAAGAATGCGGCGTAATTCTTTCACATTTGTTCAATGTACGTCGCTGCTATTCCAGATAGCTTATTGTGCTTAGCGGCATCTCAAAGCGCATGAAATGACGAGTGAAATGCACTATTAAACTTCTAGGGTAGGGCGAACAGAGACCCGATTAGATCATTTTACATTAAGGTTAATATAAGTATTCAGCGAGATTCTATCACATTTGTTCAATCTAGGTCGCTCCTATTTCAGATAGCGTAGTGGGCTAGGCGGCATCTTAAAGCGCGTGGAATGCCGAGTAAAATGCACTATTAACCTTCTATGATAGGGCAATCAGAGACCAGACTAGATCATTTTATACCTTGGTTAATATAAGAATTCAGCGAAATTCTATCACATTTGTTAAATTTACGTCGCTCCTATTTCAGATAGCCTATTGGGCTAAGCGGCATCTCAAAGCGCATGAAATGGCGTGTAAAATGCACGATTAAACTTCTAGGGTAGGGCAAAACAGAGACCCGATTAGATCATTTTATATTTTGTTTAATATAAGAATTCAGCGAAATTCTATCACATTTGTTCAATTTACGTCGCTCCTATTTCAGACAGCTTATTGGGCTTAGCGGCATCTCAAAGCGCATGAAATGGCGAACAAAATGCACTATTAAACTTCTAGGCTAGGGCGAACAGAGACCAGATTAGATCATTTTATATTTTGGTTAATATAAGAATTCAGCGAAATTCTATCACATTTGTTCAATTTCCGTCGCTCCTATTACAGATAGCTTATTGTGCTTAGCGGCATCTCAAAGCGCATGAAGTGACGAGTGAAATGCACTGTTAAACTTCTAGGGTAGGGCAAACAGAGACCCGAATTTATCATTTTACATTATGGTTAATGTAAGAATTCAGCGAAATTCTATCACATTTGTTCAATTTACGTTGCTCCTATTTCAGACAACTTATTGGGCTTAGCGGCATCTCAAAGCGCATGAAGTGTCGAGTGAAATGCCCTATTAAACTTCTTGGGTAGGACAAACAGAGACCCGATTAGATCATTTTATATTATGGCTAATGTAAGAATTCAGCGAAATTCTATCACATTTGTTCAATTTACGTTGCTCTATTTCAGATAGCTTATTGGGCTTAGCGCATCTCAAAGCGCATGAAGTGTCGAGTGAAATGCCCTATTAAACTACTTGGGTAGGGCAAACAGAGACCCGATTAGATCATTTTATATTATGGTTAATTTAAGAATTCAGCAAAATTCTATCACATTTGTTCAACTTACGTCGCTCCTATTTCAGATAGCGTACTGTGCTAGGCGGCATCTTAAGCTCGTGGAATGGCGAGTAAAATGCACTACTAAACTTCTATGATAGGGCAATCGGAGACCCGATTAGCTCATTTTATATTTTGTTTAATATAAGATTTCAGGGAAATTCTATCACATTTGTTCAATTTACGTCGCTCCTATTTCAGATAGCTTATTGGGCTAAGCGGCATGTCAAAGCGCATGAAATGACGAGTGAAATGCACTGTTAAACTTCTATGATAGGGCAATCAGAGACCCGATTAGATCATTTTATATTTTGTTTAATATAAGATTTCAGGGAAATTCTATCACATTTGTTCAATTTACGTCGCTCCTATTTCAGATAGCTTATTGGGCTAAGCGGCATCTGAAGGCGCATGAAATGGCGAGTAAAATGCACTATTAAACTTCAATGATAGGGCAATCAGAGACCCGATTAGATCATTTTATATTTTGGTTAATATAAGAATTCAACGAAATTCTATCACATTTGTTCAATATACGTCGCTTCTATTACAGATAGCTTATTGGGCTTAGCGGCATCTCAAAGCGCATGAAATGACGAGTGAAATGCACTATTAAACTTCTAGGGTAGGGCAAACAGAGACCCGATTAGGTTATTTTATATTATGGTTAATTTAAGAATTCAGTGAAATCCTATCACATTTGTTCAATTTACGTCGCTCCTATTCCAGATACCGTATTGGGCAAAGCGGCATCTCAAAGCGTATGAAATGGCGAATAAAATGCACTATTAAAGTTCTAGCGTAGGGCGAACAGAGACCCGATTAGATCATTTTACATTATGGTTAATAAAAGAATTCAGCGAAATTCTATCACATTTGTTCAACTTACGTCGCTCCTATTTCAGATAGCGTACTGGGCTAGGCGCCATCTTAAAGCGCGTGGAATGGCGAGTAAAATGCACTGCTCAACGTTTATGATAGGCAATTAGAGACCCGATTAGATCATTTTATATTTTGTTTAATATAAGATTTCAGGGAAATTCTATCACATTTGTTCAATTTACGTCGCTCCTATTTCCGATAGCTTATTGGGCTAAGCGGCATCTGAAGGCGCATGAAATGGCGAGTAAAATGCACTATTAAACTTCTAGGGTAGGGCAAACAGAGACCCGATTAGATCATTTTATATTATGGTTAATTTAAGAATTCAGCGTAATTCTATCACATTTGTTCAACTTACGTCGTTCCTATTTCAGATAGCGTACTGGGCTAGGCGGCATCTTAAAGCGCGTGGAATGGCGAGTAAAATGCACTATTAAACTTCTATGATAGGGCAATCAGAGACCCGATTAGATCATTTTATATATTGGTTAATATAAGAATTCAACGAAATTCTATCACATTTGTAAAATTTACGTCGCTCCTATTACAGATAGCTTATTGGGCTTAGCGGCATCTCAAAGCGCATGGAATGACGAGTGAAATGCACTATTAAACTTCTAGGGTAGGGGCAAACAGTCACGCGATTAGATCATTTTATATTATGGTTAATTTAAGAATTCAGCAAAATTCTATCACATTTGCTCAATTTACGTCGCTCCTATTTCAGATAGCGTATTGGGCTAAGCGGTATCTCAAAGCGCATGAAATGGCGAGTAAAATGCAATACTAAACTTCTAGGATAAGGCAAACAGAGACCCGATTAGATTATTTTATATTACGGTTAATATAAGAATTCAGCGTAATTCTATCACATTTGTTCAACTTACGTCGCTCCTAATTTAGATAGCGTACTGGGCTAGGCGGCATCTTAAAGCGCGTGGAATGGCGAGTAAAATGCACTGATAAACTTCTATGATAGGGCAATCAGAGACCCGATTAGATCATTTTATATTTTGTTTAATATAAGATTTCAGGGAAATTCTATCACATTTGTTCAATTTACGTCGCTCCTATTTCAGATAGCGTATTGGGCTAAGCGGCATCTCAAGGCGCATGAAATGGCGAATAAAATGCGCTATTAAACTTCTAGGCTCAGGGCGAACAGAGACCCCCGATTAGATCATTTTACATTAAGGTTAATATAAGTATTCAGCGAGATTCTATCACACTTGTTCAAGTTACGTCGCTTCTATTTCAGACAGCGTACTGAGCTAGGCGGCATCTTAAAGCGCGTGAATGGCGAGTAAAATGCACTATTAACCTTCTATGATAGGGCAATCAGAGACCAGATTAGATCATTATATACTTTGGTTAATATAAGAATTCAGCGAAATTCTATCACATTTGTTCAATTTACGTCGCTCCTATTTCAGATAGCGTATTGGGCTAAGCCGCATCTCAAAGCGCATGAAATGACGAGTGAAATGCACTATTAAACTTCTAGGGTAGGGCAAACCGGGGCCCGATTAGATCATTTTATATTATGGTTAATTTAAGAATTCAGCGAAATTCTATCACATTTGTTCAATTTACGTCGCTTCTATTACAGATAGCTTATTGGGCTTAGCGGCATCTCAAAGCGCATGAAATGACGAGTGAAATGCACTATTAAACTTCTAGGGTAGGGCAAACAGAGACCCGATTAGGTCATTTTATATTATGGTTAATTTAAGAATTCAGCAAAATTCTATCACATTTGTTCAATTTACGTCGTTCCAATTTCAGATAGCGTCCTGGGCTAAGCGGCATCTAAAAGCGCATGAAATGGCGAGTATAATGCACTATTATACTTCTAGGATGAGGCAAACAGAGACCCGATTAGATCATTTTATATTACGGTTAATATAAGAATTCAGCGTAATTCTATCACATTTGTTCAATTTACGTCGCTCCTATTTCAAATAGCTTATTGGGGGAAGCGGCGTCTCAAAGCGCATGAAATGACGAGTGAAATCCACTATTAAACTTCTAGGATAAGGCAAACAGAGACCCGATTAGATCATTTTATATTTTGGTTAATATAAGAATTCAGCGAAATTCTATCACATTTGTTCAATTTACGTCGCTCCTATTTCAGATAGCTTATTGGGCAAAGCGGCATCTCAAAGCGCAAGAAATGGCGAGTGACATGCACTATTAAACTTCTAGGGTAGGGCAAACAGAGACCCGATTTTATCATTTTACATTATGGTTAATGTAAGAATTCAGCGAAATTCTATCACATTTGTTCAATTTACGTTGCTCCTATTTCAGACAACTTATTGGGCTTAGCGGCATCTCAAAGCGCATGAAGTGTCGAGTGAAATGCACTATTAAACTTCTAGGGTAGGGCAAACAGAGACCCGATTAGGTTATTTTATATTATGGTTAATTTAAGAATTCAGCGAAATTCTATCACATTTGTTCAATTTACGTCGCTCCTATTACAGGTAGCTTATTGGGCTCAGCGGCATCTCAAAGCGCATGAAATGACGAGTGAAATGCACTATTAAACTTCTAGGCTAGGGCGAACAGAGACCCGAGCAGATCATTTTATATTTTGGTTAATATAAGAATTCAGTGAAATTCTATCACTTTGTTCAATTTACGTCGCTCCTATTTCAAATAGCGTATTGGGCTCAGCGGCATCTCAAAGCGCATGAAATGGCGAGCAAAATGCGCTAGTAAACTTCTAGGGTAGAGCAAACAGAGACCCGATTAGGTCATTTTTATGTTATGGTTAATTTAAAAATTCAGCGAAATTCTATCACATTTGTTCAACTTACGTCGCTCCTATTTCAAATAGTGTATTGAGCTAAGCGGCATCTCAAAGCGCATGAAATGGCGAGCAAAATGCACTATCAAACTTCTAGGGTAGAGCAAACAGAGACCCGATTAGATCATTTTGTACTATGGTTATTTAAGAATTCAGCAAAATTCTATCACATTTGTTCAATTCACGTCGCTCCTATTGCAGATAGCGAACTGGGCTATGCGGCATCTTAAAGCGTTCGGAATGGCGAGTAAAATGCACTATTTAACTTCTATCCTAGGGCAATCAGAGACCCGATTAGATCATTTTATATTTTGGTTAATATAAGAATTCAGTGAAATCTATCACATTTGTTCAACTTATATCGCTCCTATTTCAGATAGCGTATTAGGCTAAGCGGCATCTCAAAGCGCATGAATGACGAGTAAAATGCACTATTAAAGTTCTAGGGTAGAGCAAACAGAGACCCGATTAGATCATTTTATATTATGGTTAATTTAAGGATTGAGCGAAATTCTATCACATTCGTTCAATTTACGTCGCTCCTATTTCAGATAGCGTATTGGGCAAAGCGGCATCTCAAAGCGCAAGAAATGGCGAGTGAAATGCACTATTAAACTTCTAGGGTAGGCGAACAGAGACCCGATTAGATCATTTTACATTAAGGTTAATATAAGTATTCAGCGAGATTCTATCACACTTGTTCAATTTACGTCGCTTCTATTTCAGACAGCGTACTGGACTAGGCGGCATCTTAAAGCGCGTGAATGTCGAGTAAAATGCACTATTAACCTTCTATGATAGGGCAATCAGAGACCAGATTAGATCATTTTATACTTTGGTTAATATAAGAATACAGCGAAATTCTATCACATTTGTTCAATTTACGTCGCTCCTATTTCAGATAGCGTATTGGGCTAAGCGGCATCTCAAAGCGCATGAAATGACGAGTGAAATGCACTATCAAACTTCTAGGGTAGGGCAAACAGGGACCCGATTAGATCATTTTATATTATGGTTAATATAAGAATTCAGCGTAATTCTATCACATTTGTTCAAATTACGTCTCTCCTAATTTAGATAGCGTACTGGGCTAGGCGGCATCTTAATGCGCGTGGAATGGCGAGTAAAATGCACTGCTAAACTTCTATGATAGGGCAATCAGAGACGCGATTAGATCATTTTATATTTTGTTTAATATAAGATTTCAGGGAAATTCCTATCACATTTGTTTAATTTACGTCGCTCCTATTTCAGATAGCGTATTGGGCGAAGCGGCATCTCAATGCGCATGAAATGGCGACTAAAATGCACTATTAAACTTCTAGGGTGGGGCAAGCAGAGACGCGATTAGATCATTTTATATTATGGTTAATTTAAGAATTCAGCAAAATTCTATCACATTCGTTCAATTTAGGTCGCTCCTATTTCAGATAGCGTACTGGGATGGGCGGCATCTTAAAGCGCGTGGAATGCCGAGTAAAATCCACTATTAAACTTCTAGGCTAGGGCGAACAGAGACCAGATTAGATCATTTTACATTCTGGTTAATAAAATAATTCAGCGAAATTCTATCACATTTGTTCAACTTTCGTCGCTCATATTTCAGATAGCGTATTGGGCTAAGCGGCATCTCAAAGCGCATGAAATGGCGAGTAAAATGCACTATTAAACTTCTAGGGTAGGGCAATCAGTGACCCGATTAGATCCTTTTATATTATAGTTACTTTAAGAATTCAGCGAAATTCTATCACATTTGTTCAATTTACGTCGCTCCCATTTCAGATAGCGCATTGGGCTAAGCGGCATCTCAAAGCGCATGAAATGGCGAGTAAAATGCAATACTAAACTTCTAGGATAAGGCAAACAGAGACCCGAATAGATCATTTTATATTACGGTTAATATAAGAATTCAGCGTAATTCTATCACATTTGTTTAACTTACGTCGCTCCTAATTTAGATAGCGTACTGGGCTAGGCGGCATCTTAAAGCGCGTGGAATGGCGAGTAAAATGCACTGTTAAACTTCTATGATAGGGCAATCAGAGACCCGATTAGATCATTTTATATTTTGGTTAATATAAGAATTCAGCGAAATTCTATCACATTTGTTCAATTTACGTCGCTCGTATTTCAGATAGCTTATTGTGCTTAGCGGCATCTCAAAGCGCATGAAATGACGAGTGAAATGCACTATTAAACTTCTAGGGTAGGGCAAACAGAGACCCGATTAGATCATTTTATATTTTGTTTAATATAAGAATTCAGCGAAATTCTATCACATTTGTTCAATTTACGTCGCTCCTATTTCGGATAGCGTACTGGGCTAGGCGGCACCCAAAAGCGCGTGGAATGGCGAGTAAAATGCACTACTAAACTTCTATGATAGGGCAATCAGAGACCCGATTAGATCATTTTATATTTTGGTTAATATAAGAATTCAGCGAAATTCTATCACATTTGTTCAATTTACGTCGCTCCTATTACAGATAGCTTATTGTGCTTTGCGGCATCTCAAAGCGCATGAAGTGACGAGTGAAATGCACTATTAAACTTCTAGGGTAGGGCAAACAGAGACCCGATTTTATCATTTTACATTATGGTTAATGTAAGAATTCAGCGAAATTCTATCACATTTGTTCAATTTACGTTGCTCCTATTTCAGATAACTTATTGGGCTTAGCGGCATCTCAAAGCGCATGAAGTGTCGAGTGAAATGCCCTATTAAACTTCTTGGGTAGGGCAAACAGAGACCCGATTAGATCATTTTATATTATGGTTAATATAAGAATTCGGCGTAGTTCTTTCACATTTGTTCAATGTACGTCGCTGCTATTCCAGATAGCTTATTGTGCTTAGCGGCATCTCAAAGCGCATGAAATGACGAGTGAAATGCACTATTAAACTTCTAGGGTAGGGCAAACAGAGACCCGATTAGATCACTTTATATTAAGGTTACTTTAAGAATTCAGCGAAATTCTATCACATTTGTTCAATTTACGTCGCTCCTATTTCAGATAGCCTACTGTGCTAGACGGCATCTTAAGGCGCGTGGAATGGCGAGTAAAATGCACAATGAAACTTCTATGGTAGGGAAACCAGAGACCCGATTAGATCATTTTATATGAAGGTTACTTTAAGAATTCAGCGAAATCCTATCACATTTGTTCAATTTACGTCGCTCCTATTTCAGATAGCTTATTGGGCTTAGCGGCATCTCAAAGCGCATGAAGTGTCGAGTGAAATGCCCTATTAAACTTCTTGGGTAGGGCAAACAGAGACCCGATTAGATCATTTTATATTATGGTTAATATAAGAATTCAGCGAAATTCTATCACATTTGTTCAATTTACGTCGCTCCTATTACAGATAGCTTATTGTGCTTTGCGGCATCTCAAAGCGCATGAAGTGACGAGTGAAATGCACTATTAAACTTCTAGGGTAGGGCAAACAGAGACCCGATTTTATCATTTTACATTATGGTTAATGTAAGAATTCAGCGAAATTCTATCACATTTGTTCAATTTACGTTGCTCCTATTTCAGATAACTTATTGGGCTTAGCGGCATCTCAAAGCGCATGAAGTGTCGAGTGAAATGCCCTATTAAACTTCTTGGGTAGGGCAAACAGAGACCCGATTAGATCATTTTATATTATGGTTAATATAAGAATTCGGCGTAGTTCTTTCACATTTGTTCAATGTACGTCGCTGCTATTCCAGATAGCTTATTGTGCTTAGCGGCATCTCAAAGCGCATGAAATGACGAGTGAAATGCACTATTAAACTTCTAGGGTAGGGCAAACAGAGACCCGATTAGATCACTTTATATTAAGGTTACTTTAAGAATTCAGCGAAATTCTATCACATTTGTTCAATTTACGTCGCTCCTATTTCAGATAGCCTACTGTGCTAGACGGCATCTTAAGGCGCGTGGAATGGCGAGTAAAATGCACAATGAAACTTCTATGGTAGGGAAACCAGAGACCCGATTAGATCATTTTATATGAAGGTTACTTTAAGAATTCAGCGAAATCCTATCACATTTGTTCAATTTACGTCGCTCCTATTTCAGATAGCTTATTGGGCTTAGCGGCATCTCAAAGCGCATGAAGTGTCGAGTGAAATGCCCTATTAAACTTCTTGGGTAGGGCAAACAGAGACCCGATTAGATCATTTTATATTATGGTCAATTTAAGAATTCAGCAAAATTCTATCACATTTGTTCAACTTACGTCGCTCCTATTTCAGATAGCGTACTGTGCTAGGCGGCATCTTAAAGCTCGTGGAATGGCGAGCAAAATGCACTACTAAACTTCTATGATTGGGCAATCAGAGACCCGATTAGCTCATTTTATATTTTGTTTAATATAAGATTTCAGGGAAACTCTATCACATTTGTTCAATTTACGTCGCTCCTATTTCAGATAGCTTATTGGGCTAAGCGGCATGTCAAAGCGCATGAAATGACGAGTGAAATGCACTGTTAAACTTCTATGATAGGGCAATCAGAGATCCGATTAGATCATTTTATATTTTGTTTAATATAAGATTTCAGGGAAATTCTATCACATTTGTTCAATTTACGTCGCTCCTATTTCAGATAGCTTATTGGGCTAAGCGGCATCTGAAGGCGCATGAAATGGCGAGTAAAATGCACTATTAAACTTCTATGATAGGGCAATCAGAGACCCGATTAGATCATTTTATATTTTGGTTAATATAAGAATTCAACGAAATTCTATCACATTTGTTCAATTTACGTCGCTTCTATTACAGATAGCTTATTGGGCTTAGCGGCATCTCAAAGCGCATGAAATGACGAGTGAAATGCACTATTAAACTCCTAGGGTAGGGCAAACAGAGACCCGATTAGGTTATTTTATATTATGGTTAATTTAAGAATTCAGCGAAATTCTATCACATTTGTTCAAGTTACGTCGCTCCTATTACAGGTAGCTTATTGGGCTCAGCGGCATCTCAAAGCGCATGAAATGACGAGTGAAATGCACTATTAAACTTCTAGGCTAGGGCGAACAGAGACCCGAGCAGATCATTTTACATTATGGCTAATAAAAGAATTCAGCGAAATTCTATCACATTTGTTCAACTTACGTCGCTCCTATTTCAGATAGCGTATTGGGCTAAGCGGCATCTCAAAGCGCATGAAATGGCGAGTGAAATGCACCATTAGACTTCTATGGTAGGGCGAACAGAGACACGATAAGATCATTTTATAATTTGGTTAATATAAGAATTCAGTGAAATTCTATCACATTTGTTCAATTTACGTCGCTCCTATTTCAAATAGCGTATTGGGCTCAGCGGCATCTCAAAGCGCATGAAATGGCGAGCAAAATGCACTATTAAACTTCTATCCTAGGGCAATCAGAGACCCGATTAGATCATTTTATATTTTGGTTAATATAAGAATTCAGTGAAATTCTATCACATTTGTTCAATTTACGTCGCTCCTTTTTCAGATAGCGTATTGGGCAAAGCGGCATCTCAAAGCGTATGAAATGGCGAATAAAATGCACTATTAAAGTTCTAGGCTAGGGCGAACAGAGACCCGATTAGATCATTTTACATTATGGTTAATAAAAGAATTCAGCGAAATTCTATCACATTTGTTCAACTTACGTCGCTCCTATTTCAGATAGCGTACTGGGCTAGGCGCCATCTTAAAGCGCGTGGAATGGCGAGTAAAATGCACTGCTCAACTTTTATGATAGGGCAATCAGAGACCCGATTAGATCATTTTATATTTTGTTTAATATAAGATTTCAGCGAAATTCTATCACATTTGTTCAATTTACGTCGCTCCTATTTCAGATAGCGTATTGGGCGAAGCGGCATCTCAATGCGCATGAAATGGCGACTAAAATGCACTATTAAACTTCTAGGGTGGGGCAAGCAGAGACGCGATTAGATCATTTTATATTATGGTTAATTTAAGAATTCAGCAAAATTCTATCACATTCGTTCAATTTAGGTCGCTCCTATTTCAGATAGCGTACTGGGTTGGTCGGCATCTTAAAGCGCGTGGAATGCCGAGTAAAATCCACTATTAAACTTCTAGGCTAGGGCGAACAGAGACCAGATTAGATCATTTTACATTCTGGTTAATAAAATAATTCAGCGAAATTCTATCACATTTGTTCAACTTTCGTCGCTCATATTTCAGATAGCGTATTGGGTTAAGCGGCATCTCAAAGCGCATGAAATGGCGAGTAAAATGCACTATTAAACTTCTAGGGTAGGGCAAGCAGAGACCCGATTAGATCATTTTATATTATGGTTAATTTAAGAATTCTGCAAAATTCTATCACATTCGTTCAATTTAGGTCGCTCCTATTTCAGATAGCGTAGTGGGCTAGGCGGCATCTTAAAGCGCGTGGAATGCCGAGTAAAATCCACTATTAAACTTCTAGGCTGGGGCGAACAGAGACCAGATTAGATCATTTCACATTCTGGTTAATAAAATAATTCAGCGAAATTCTATCACCTTTGTTCAACTTTCGTCGCTCCTATTTCAGATAGCGTATTGGGCTAAGCGGCATCTCAAAGCGCATGAAATGGCGAGTAACATGCACCATTAAACTTCTAGGGTAGGGCAAACAGAGACCCGATTAGATCATTTTATATTATGGTTAATTTAAGAATTCAGCAAAATTCTATCACATTTGTTCAATTTACGTCGCTCCTATTACAGATAGCTTATTGTGCTTAGCGGCATCTCAAAGCGCATGAAATGACGAGTGAAATGCACTATTAAACTTCTAGGGTAGGGCAAACAGGGACCCGATTAGATCATTTTATGTTATGGTAAATTTAAGAATTCAGCGAAATTCTATCACATTTGTTCAACTTACGTCGCTCCTAATTTAGACAGCGTACTGGGCTAGGCGGCATCTTAAAGCGCGTGGAATGGCGAGTAAAATGCACTATTAAACTTCTAGGATAAGGCAAACAGAGACCCGATTAGATCATTTTATATTACGGTTAATATAAGAATGCGGCGTAATTCTTTCACATTTGTTCAATGTACGTCGCTGCTATTCCAGATAGCTTATTGTGCTTAGCGGCATCTCAAAGCGCATGAAATGACGAGTGAAATGCACTATTAAACTTCTAGGGTAGGGCGAACAGAGACCCGATTAGATCATTTTACATTAAGGTTAATATAAGTATTCAGCGAGATTCTATCACATTTGTTCAATTTACGTCGCTCCTATTTCAGACAGCGTACTGGGCTAGGCGGCATCTTAAAGCGTGTGGAATGGCGAGTAAAATGCACTATTAACCTTCTATGATAGGGCAATCAGAGACCAGACTAGATCATTTTATACCTTGGTTAATATAAGAATTCAGCGAAATTCTATCACATTTGTTAAATTTACGTCGCTCCTATTTCAGATAGCCTATTGGGCTAAGCGGCATCTCAAAGCGCATGAAATGGCGTGTAAAATGCACGATTAAACTTCTAGGGTAGGGCAAACAGAGACCCGATTAGATCATTTTATATTTTGTTTAATATAAGAATTCAGCGAAATTCTATCACATTTGTTCAATTTACGTCGCTCCTATTTCAGACAGCTTATTGGGCTTAGCGGCATCTCAAAGCGCATGAAATGGCGAACAAAATGCACTATTAAACTTCTAGGCTAGGGCGAACAGAGACCAGATTAGATCATTTTATATTTTGGTTAATATAAGAATTCAGCGAAATTCTATCACATTTGTTCAATTTCCGTCGCTCCTATTACAGATAGCTTATTGTGCTTAGCGGCATCTCAAAGCGCATGAAGTGACGAGTGAAATGCACTGTTAAACTTCTAGGGTAGGGCAAACAGAGACCCGAATTTATCATTTTACATTATGGTTAATGTAAGAATTCAGCGAAATTCTATCACATTTGTTCAATTTACGTTGCTCCTATTTCAGACAACTTATTGGGCTTAGCGGCATCTCAAAGCGCATGAAGTGTCGAGTGAAATGCCCTATTAAACTTCTTGGGTAGGGCAAACAGAGACCCGATTAGATCATTTTATATTATGGCTAATGTAAGAATTCAGCGAAATTCTATCACATTTGTTCAATTTACGTTGCTCCTATTTCAGATAGCTTATTGGGCTTAGCGGCATCTCAAAGCGCATGAAGTGTCGAGTGAAATGCCCTATTAAACTACTTGGGTAGGGCAAACAGAGACCCGATTAGATCATTTTATATTATGGTTAATTTAAGAATTCAGCAAAATTCTATCACATTTGTTCAACTTACGTCGCTCCTATTTCAGATAGCGTACTGTGCTAGACGGCATCTTAAAGCTCGTGGAATGGCGAGTAAAATGCACTACTAAACTTCTATGATAGGGCAATCGGAGACCCGATTAGCTCATTTTATATTTTGTTTAATATAAGATTTCAGGGAAATTCTATCACATTTGTTCAATTTACGTCGCTCCTATTTCAGATAGCTTATTGGGCTAAGCGGCATGTCAAAGCGCATGAAATGACGAGTGAAATGCACTGTTAAACTTCTATGATAGGGCAATCAGAGACCCGATTAGATCATTTTATATTTTGTTTAATATAAGATTTCAGGGAAATTCTATCACATTTGTTCAATTTACGTCGCTCCTATTTCAGATAGCTTATTGGGCTAAGCGGCATCTGAAGGCGCATGAAATGGCGAGTAAAATGCACTATTAAACTTCAATGATAGGGCAATCAGAGACCCGATTAGATCATTTTATATTTTGGTTAATATAAGAATTCAACGAAATTCTATCACATTTGTTCAATATACGTCGCTTCTATTACAGATAGCTTATTGGGCTTAGCGGCATCTCAAAGCGCATGAAATGACGAGTGAAATGCACTATTAAACTTCTAGGGTAGGGCAAACAGAGACCCGATTAGGTTATTTTATATTATGGTTAATTTAAGAATTCAGTGAAATCCTATCACATTTGTTCAATTTACGTCGCTCCTATTCCAGATACCGTATTGGGCAAAGCGGCATCTCAAAGCGTATGAAATGGCGAATAAAATGCACTATTAAAGTTCTAGGCTAGGGCGAACAGAGACCCGATTAGATCATTTTACATTATGGTTAATAAAAGAATTCAGCGAAATTCTATCACATTTGTTCAACTTACGTCGCTCCTATTTCAGATAGCGTACTGGGCTAGGCGCCATCTTAAAGCGCGTGGAATGGCGAGTAAAATGCACTGCTCAACGTTTATGATAGGGCAATTAGAGACCCGATTAGATCATTTTATATTTTGTTTAATATAAGATTTCAGGGAAATTCTATCACATTTGTTCAATTTACGTCGCTCCTATTTCCGATAGCTTATTGGGCTAAGCGGCATCTGAAGGCGCATGAAATGGCGAGTAAAATGCACTATTAAACTTCTAGGGTAGGGCAAACAGAGACCCGATTAGATCATTTTATATTATGGTTAATTTAAGAATTCAGCGTATTTCTATCACATTTGTTCAACTTACGTCGTTCCTATTTCAGATAGCGTACTGGGCTAGGCGGCATCTTAAAGCGCGTGGAATGGCGAGTAAAGTGCACTATTAAACTTCTATGATAGGGCAATCAGAGACCCGATTAGATCATTTTATATATTGGTTAATATAAGAATTCAACGAAATTCTATCACATTTGTAAAATTTACGTCGCTCCTATTACAGATAGCTTATTGGGCTTAGCGGCATCTCAAAGCGCATGGAATGACGAGTGAAATGCACTATTAAACTTCTAGGGTAGGGCAAACAGTCACGCGATTAGATCACTTTTTTTATGGTTAATTTAAGAATTCAGCAAAATTCTATCACATTTGCTCAATTTACGTCGCTCCTATTTCAGATAGCGTATTGGGCTAAGCGGTATCTCAAAGCGCATGAAATGGCGAGTAAAATGCAATACTAAACTTCTAGGATAAGGCAAACAGAGACCCGATTAGATTATTTTATATTACGGTTAATATAAGAATTCAGCGTAATTCTATCACATTTGTTCAACTTACGTCGCTCCTAATTCAGATAGCGTACTGGGCTAGGCGGCATCTTAAAGCGCGTGGAATGGCGAGTAAAATGCACTGCTAAACTTCTATGATAGGGCAATCAGAGACCCAATTAGATCATTTTATATTTTGTTTAATATAAGATTTCAGGGAAATTCTATCACATTTGTTCAATTTACGTCGCTCCTATTTCAGATAGCGTATTGGGCTAAGCGGCATCTCAAGGCGCATGAAATGGCGAATAAAATGCGCTATTAAACTTCTAGGCTAGGGCGAACAGAGACCCGATTAGATCATTTTACATTAAGGTTAATATAAGTATTCAGCGAGATTCTATCACACTTGTTCAAGTTACGTCGCTTCTATTTCAGACAGCGTACTGAGCTAGGCGGCATCTTAAAGCGCGTGGAATGGCCGAGTAAAATGCACTATTAACCTTCTATGATAGGGCAATCAGAGACCAGATTAGATCATTATATACTTTGGTTAATATAAGAATTCAGCGAAATTCTATCACATTTGTTCAATTTACGTCGCTCCTATTTCAGATAGCGTATTGGGCTAAGCCGCATCTCAAAGCGCATGAAATGACGAGTGAAATGCACTATTAAACTTCTAGGGTAGGGCAAACCGGGGCCCGATTAGATCATTTTATATTATGGTTAATTTAAGAATTCAGCGAAATTCTATCACATTTGTTCAATTTACGTCGCTTCTATTACAGATAGCTTATTGGGCTTAGCGGCATCTCAAAGCGCATGAAATGACGAGTGAAATGCACTATTAAACTTCTAGGGTAGGGCAAACAGAGACCCGATTAGGTCATTTTATATTATGGTTAATTTAAGAATTCAGCAAAATTCTATCACATTTGTTCAATTTACGTCGTTCCAATTTCAGATAGCGTCCTGGGCTAAGCGGCATCTAAAAGCGCATGAAATGGCGAGTATAATGCACTATTATACTTCTAGGATGAGGCAAACAGAGACCCGATTAGATCATTTTATATTACGGTTAATATAAGAATTCAGCGTAATTCTATCACATTTGTTCAATTTACGTCGCTCCTATTTCAAATAGCTTATTGGGGGAAGCGGCGTCTCAAAGCGCATGAAATGACGAGTGAAATCCACTATTAAACTTCTAGGATAAGGCAAACAGAGACCCGATTAGATCATTTTATATTTTGGTTAATATAAGAATTCAGCGAAATTCTATCACATTTGTTCAATTTACGTCGCTCCTATTTCAGATAGCTTATTGGGCAAAGCGGCATCTCAAAGCGCAAGAAATGGCGAGTGACATGCACTATTAAACTTCTAGGGTAGGGCAAACAGAGACCCGATTTTATCATTTTACATTATGGTTAATGTAAGAATTCAGCGAAATTCTATCACATTTGTTCAATTTACGTTGCTCCTATTTCAGACAACTTATTGGGCTTAGCGGCATCTCAAAGCGCATGAAGTGTCGAGTGAAATGCACTATTAAACTTCTAGGGTAGGGCAAACAGAGACCCGATTAGGTTATTTTATATTATGGTTAATTTAAGAATTCAGCGAAATTCTATCACATTTGTTCAATTTACGTCGCTCCTATTACAGGTAGCTTATTGGGCTCAGCGGCATCTCAAAGCGCATGAAATGACGAGTGAAATGCACTATTAAACTTCTAGGCTAGGGCGAACAGAGACCCGAGCAGATCATTTTATATTTTGGTTAATATAAGAATTCAGTGAAATTCTATCACATTTGTTCAATTTACGTCGCTCCTATTTCAAATAGCGTATTGGGCTCAGCGGCATCTCAAAGCGCATGAAATGGCGAGCAAAATGCACTATTAAACTTCTAGGGTAGGGCAAACAGAGACCCGATTAGGTCATTTTATGTTATGGTTAATTTAAAAATTCAGCGAAATTCTATCACATTTGTTCAACTTACGTCGCTCCTATTTCAAATAGTGTATTGAGCTAAGCGGCATCTCAAAGCGCATGAAATGGCGAGCAAAATGCACTATCAAACTTCTAGGGTAGAGCAAACAGAGACCCGATTAGATCATTTTGTACTATGGTTAATTTAAGAATTCAGCAAAATTCTATCACATTTGTTCAATTCACGTCGCTCCTATTGCAGATAGCGAACTGGGCTATGCGGCATCTTAAAGCGTTCGGAATGGCGAGTAAAATGCACTATTTAACTTCTATCCTAGGGCAATCAGAGACCCGATTAGATCATTTTATATTTTGGTTAATATAAGAATTCAGTGAAATTCTATCACATTTGTTCAACTTATATCGCTCCTATTTCAGATAGCGTATTAGGCTAAGCGGCATCTCAAAACGCATGAAATGACGAGTAAAATGCACTATTAAAGTTCTAGGGTAGAGCAAACAGAGACCCGATTAGATCATTTTATATTATGGTTAATTTAAGGATTGAGCGAAATTCTATCACATTCGTTCAATTTACGTCGCTCCTATTTCAGATAGCGTATTGGGCAAAGCGGCATCTCAAAGCGCAAGAAATGACGAGTGAAATGCACCATTAGACTTCTATGGTAGGGCGAACAGAGACACGATAAGATCATTTTATAATTTGGTTAATATAAGAATTCAGTGAAATTCTATCACATTTGTTCAATTTACGTCGCTCCTATTTCAAATAGCGTATTGGGCTCAGCGGCATCTCAAAGCGCATGAAATGGCGAGCAAAATGCACTATTAAACTTCTATCCTAGGGCAATCAGAGACCCGATTAGATCATTTTATATTTTGGTTAATATAAGAATTCAGTGAAATTCTATCACATTTGTTCAATTTACGTCGCTCCTTTTTCAGATAGCGTATTGGGCAAAGCGGCATCTCAAAGCGTATGAAATGGCGAATAAAATGCACTATTAAAGTTCTAGGCTAGGGCGAACAGAGACCCGATTAGATCATTTTACATTATGGTTAATAAAAGAATTCAGCGAAATTCTATCACATTTGTTCAACTTACGTCGCTCCTATTTCAGATAGCGTACTGGGCTAGGCGCCATCTTAAAGCGCGTGGAATGGCGAGTAAAATGCACTGCTCAACTTTTATGATAGGGCAATCAGAGACCCGATTAGATCATTTTATATTTTGTTTAATATAAGATTTCAGGGAAATTCTATCACATTTGTTTAATTTACGTCGCTCCTATTTCAGATAGCGTATTGGGCGAAGCGGCATCTCAATGCGCATGAAATGGCGACTAAAATGCACTATTAAACTTCTAGGGTGGGGCAAGCAGAGACGCGATTAGATCATTTTATATTATGGTTAATTTAAGAATTCAGCAAAATTCTATCACATTCGTTCAATTTAGGTCGCTCCTATTTCAGATAGCGTACTGGGTTGGTCGGCATCTTAAAGCGCGTGGAATGCCGAGTAAAATCCACTATTAAACTTCTAGGCTAGGGCGAACAGAGACCAGAATAGATCATTTTACATTCTGGTTAATAAAATAATTCAGCGAAATTCTATCACATTTGTTCAACTTTCGTCGCTCATATTTCAGATAGCGTATTGGGTTAAGCGGCATCTCAAAGCGCATGAAATGGCGAGTAAAATGCACTATTAAACTTCTAGGGTAGGGCAAGCAGAGACCCGATTAGATCATTTTATATTATGGTTAATTTAAGAATTCTGCAAAATTCTATCACATTCGTTCAATTTAGGTCGCTCCTATTTCAGATAGCGTAGTGGGCTAGGCGGCATCTTAAAGCGCGTGGAATGCCGAGTAAAATCCACTATTAAACTTCTAGGCTGGGGCGAACAGAGACCAGATTAGATCATTTCACATTCTGGTTAATAAAATAATTCAGCGAAATTCTATCACCTTTGTTCAACTTTCGTCGCTCCTATTTCAGATAGCGTATTGGGCTAAGCGGCATCTCAAAGCGCATGAAATGGCGAGTAACATGCACCATTAAACTTCTAGGGTAGGGCAAACAGAGACCCGATTAGATCATTTTATATTATGGTTAATTTAAGAATTCAGCAAAATTCTATCACATTTGTTCAATGTACGTCGCTCCTATTTAGGATAGCGTACTGGGCTAGGCGGCACCCAAAAGCGCGTGGAGTGGCGAGTAAAATGCACTATTAATCTTCTATGATAGGGCAATCAGAGACCCGATTAGATCATTTTATATTTTGGTTAATATAAGAATTCAGCGAAATTCTATCACATTTGTTCAATTTACGTCGCTCGTATTTCAGATAGCTTATTGTGCTTAGCGGCATCTCAAAGCGCATGAAATGACGAGTGAAATGCACTATTAAACTTCTAGGGTAGGGCAAACAGAGACCCGATTAGATCATTTTATGTTATGGTAAATTTAAGAATTCAGCGAAATTCTATCACATTTGTTCAACTTACGTCGCTCCTAATTTAGATAGCGTACTGGGCTAGGCGGCATCTTAAAGCGCGTGGAATGGCGAGTAAAATGCACTGCTATACTTCTATGATAGGGCAATCAGAGACCAGACTAGATCATTTTATACCTTGGTTAATATAAGAATTCAGC
This sequence comes from Macropis europaea, assembly GCA_916610135.2. Classification (NCBI taxonomy): domain Eukaryota; kingdom Metazoa; phylum Arthropoda; class Insecta; order Hymenoptera; family Melittidae; genus Macropis; species Macropis europaea. The sequence continues at coordinate 106,189 of CAKAJE020001005.1, read as the reverse complement.
GAAATTCTATCACATTTGTTAAATTTACGTCGCTCCTATTTCAGATAGCCTATTGGGCTAAGCGGCATCTCAAAGCGCATGAAATGGCGAGTAAAATGCACGATTAAACTTCTAGGGTAGGGCAAACAGAGACCCGATTAGATCATTTTATATTTTGTTTAATATAAGCATTCAGCGAAATTCTATCACATTTGTTCAATTTACGTCGCTCCTATTTCAGACAGCTTATTGGGCTTAGCGGCATCTCAAAGCGCATGAAATGGCGAACAAAATGCACTATTAAACTTCTAGGCTAGGGCGAACAGAGACCAGATTAGATCATTTTATATTTTGGTTAATATAAGAATTCTGCGAAATTCTATCACATTTGTTCAACTTACGTCGCTCCTATTTCAGATAGCGTACCGGGCTAGGCGGCATCTTAAAGCGCGTGGAATGGCGAGTAAAATGCACTACTAAACTTCTATGATAGGGCAATCAGAGACCCGATTAGATCATTTTATATTTTGGTTAATATAAGAATTCAGCGAAATTCTATCACATTTGTTCAATTTACGTCGCTCCTATTACAGATAGCTTATTGTGCTTAGCGGCATCTCAAAGCGCATGAAGTGACGAGTGAAATGCACTATTAAACTTCTAGGGTAGGGCAAACAGAGACCCGATTTTATCATTTTATGTTATGGTAAATTTAAGAATTCAGCGAAATTCTATCACATTTGTTCAATTTCCGTCGCTCCTATTACAGATAGCTTATTGTGCTTAGCGGCATCTCAAAGCGCATGAAGTGACGAGTGAAATGCACTGTTAAACTTCTAGGGTAGGGCAAACAGAGACCCGATTTTATCATTTTACATTATGGTTAATGTAAGAATTCAGCGAAATTCTATCACATTTGTTCAATTTACGTTGCTCCTATTTCAGACAACTTATTGGGCTTAGCGGCATCTCAAAGCGCATGAAGTGTCGAGTGAAATGCCCTATTAAACTTCTTGGGTAGGGCAAACAGAGACCCGATTAGATCATTTTATATTATGGCTAATGTAAGAATTCAGCGAAATTCTATCACATTTGTTCAATTTACGTTGCTCCTATTTCAGATAGCTTATTGTGCTTAGCGGCATCTCAAAGCGCATGAAGTGTCGAGTGAAATGCCCTATTAAACTACTTGGGTAGGGCAAACAGAGACCCGATTAGATCATTTTATATTATGGTTAATTTAAGAATTCAGCAAAATTCTATCACATTTGTTCCACTTACGTCGCTCCTATTTCAGATAGCGTACTGTGCTAGACGGCATCTTAAAGCTCGTGGAATGGCGAGTAAAATGCACTACTAAACTTCTATGATAGGGCAATCGGAGACCCGATTAGCTCATTTTATATTTTGTTTAATATAAGATTTCAGGGAAATTCTATCACATTTGTTCAATTTACGTCGCTCCTATTTCAGATAGCTTATTGGGCTAAGCGGCATGTCAAAGCGCATGAAATGACGAGTGAAATGCACTGTTAAACTTCTATGATAGGGCAATCAGAGACCCGATTAGATCATTTTATATTTTGTTTAATATAAGATTTCAGGGAAATTCTATCACATTTGTTCAATTTACGTCGCTCCTATTTCAGATAGCTTATTGGGCTAAGCGGCATCTGAAGGCGCATGAAATGGCGAGTAAAATGCACTATTAAACTTCAATGATAGGGCAATCAGAGACCCGATTAGATCATTTTATATTTTGGTTAATATAAGAATTCAACGAAATTCTATCACATTTGTTCTATATACGTCGCTTCTATTACAGATAGCTTATTGGGCTTAGCGGCATCTCAAAGCGCATGAAATGACGAGTGAAATGCACTATTAAACTTCTAGGGTAGGGCAAACAGAGACCCGATTAGGTTATTTTATATTATGGTTAATTTAAGAATTCAGTGAAATCCTATCACATTTGTTCAATTTACGTCGCTCCTATTCCAGATACCGTATTGGGCAAAGCGGCATCTCAAAGCGTATGAAATGGCGAATAAAATGCACTATTAAAGTTCTAGGCTAGGGCGAACAGAGACCCGATTAGATCATTTTACATTATGGTTAATAAAAGAATTCAGCGAAATTCTATCACATTTGTTCAACTTACGTCGCTCCTATTTCAGATAGCGTACTGGGCTAGGCGCCATCTTAAAGCGCGTGGAATGGCGAGTAAAATGCACTGCTCAACGTTTATGATAGGGCAATTAGAGACCCGATTAGATCATTTTATATTTTGTTTAATATAAGATTTCAGGGAAATTCTATCACATTTGTTCAATTTACGTCGCTCCTATTTCCGATAGCTTATTGGGCTAAGCGGCATCTGAAGGCGCATGAAATGGCGAGTAAAATGCACTATTAAACTTCTAGGGTAGGGCAAACAGAGACCCGATTAGATCATTTTATATTATGGTTAATTTAAGAATTCAGCGTAATTCTATCACATTTGTTCAACTTACGTCGTTCCTATTTCAGATAGCGTACTGGGCTAGGCGGCATCTTAAAGCGCGTGGAATGGCGAGTAAAGTGCACTATTAAACTTCTATGATAGGGCAATCAGAGACCCGATTAGATCATTTTATATATTGGTTAATATAAGAATTCAACGAAATTCTATCACATTTGTAAAATTTACGTCGCTCCTATTACAGATAGCTTATTGGGCTTAGCGGCATCTCAAAGCGCATGGAATGACGAGTGAAATGCACTATTAAACTTCTAGGGTAGGGCAAACAGTCACGCGATTAGATCATTTTATATTATGGTTAATTTAAGAATTCAGCAAAATTCTATCACATTTGCTCAATTTACGTCGCTCCTATTTCAGATAGCGTATTGGGCTAAGCGGTATCTCAAAGCGCATGAAATGGCGAGTAAAATGCAATACTAAACTTCTAGGATAAGGCAAACAGAGACCCGATTAGATTATTTTATATTACGGTTAATATAAGAATTCAGCGTAATTCTATCACATTTGTTCAACTTACGTCGCTCCTAATTTAGATAGCGTACTGGGCTAGGCGGCATCTTAAAGCGCGTGGAATGGCGAATAAAATGCGCTATTAAACTTCTAGGCTAGGGCGAACAGAGACCCGATTAGATCATTTTACATTAAGGTTAATATAAGTATTCAGCGAGATTCTATCACACTTGTTCAAGTTACGTCGCTTCTATTTCAGACAGCGTACTGAGCTAGGCGGCATCTTAAAGCGCGTGGAATGGCGAGTAAAATGCACTATTAACCTTCTATGATAGGGCAATCAGAGACCAGATTAGATCATTATATACTTTGGTTAATATAAGAATTCAGCGAAATTCTATCACATTTGTTCAATTTACGTCGCTCCTATTTCAGATAGCTTATTGGGCAAAGCGGCATCTCAAAGCGCAAGAAATGGCGAGTGACATGCACTATTAAACTTCTAGGGTAGGGCAAACAGAGACCCGATTTTATCATTTTACATTATGGTTAATGTAAGAATTCAGCGAAATTCTATCACATTTGTTCAATTTACGTTGCTCCTATTTCAGACAACTTATTGGGCTTAGCGGCATCTCAAAGTGCATGAAGTGTCGAGTGAAATGCCCTATTAAACTTCTTGGGTAGGGCAAACAGAGACCCGATTAGATCATTTTATATTATGGCTAATGTAAGAATTCAGCGAAATTCTATCACATTTGTTCAATTTACGTTGCTCCTATTTCAGATAGCTTATTGGGCTTAGCGGCATCTCAAAGCGCATGAAGTGTCGAGTGAAATGCCCTATTAAACTACTTGGGTAGGGCAAACAGAGACCCGATTAGATCATTTTATATTATGGTTAATTTAAGAATTCAGCAAAATTCTATCACATTTGTTCAACTTACGTCGCTCCTATTTCAGATAGCGTACTGTGCTAGGCGGCATCTTAAAGCTCGTGGAATGGCGAGTAAAATGCACTACTAAACTTCTATGATAGGGCAATCGGAGACCCGATTAGCTCATTTTATATTTTGTTTAATATAAGATTTCAGGGAAATTCTATCACATTTGTTCAATTTACGTCGCTCCTATTTCAGATAGCTTATTGGGCTAAGCGGCATGTCAAAGCGCATGAAATGACGAGTGAAATGCACTGTTAAACTTCTATGATAGGGCAATCAGAGACCCGATTAGATCATTTTATATTTTGTTTAATATAAGATTTCAGGGAAATTCTATCACATTTGTTCAATTTACGTCGCTCCTATTTCAGATAGCTTATTGGGCTAAGCGGCATCTGAAGGCGCATGAAATGGCGAGTAAAATGCACTATTAAACTTCAATGATAGGGCAATCAGAGACCCGATTAGATCATTTTATATTTTGGTTAATATAAGAATTCAACGAAATTCTATCACATTTGTTCAATATACGTCGCTTCTATTACAGATAGCTTATTGGGCTTAGCGGCATCTCAAAGCGCATGAAATGACGAGTGAAATGCACTATTAAACTTCTAGGGTAGGGCAAACAGAGACCCGATTAGGTTATTTTATATTATGGTTAATTTAAGAATTCAGCGAAATTCTATCACATTTGTTCAATTTACGTCGCTCCTATTACAGGTAGCCTATTGGGCTCAGCGGCATCTCAAAGCGCATGAAATGACGAGTGAAATGCACTATTAAACTTCTAGGCTAGGGCGAACAGAGACCCGAGCAGATCATTTTATATTTTGGTTAATATAAGAATTCAGTGAAATTCTATCACATTTGTTCAATTTACGTCGCTCCTATTTCAAATAGCGTATTGGGCTCAGCGGCATCTCAAAGCGCATGAAATGGCGAGCAAAATGCACTATTAAACTTCTAGGGTAGGGCAAACAGAGACCCGATTAGATCATTTTATGTTATGGTTAATTTAAAAATTCAGCGAAATTCTATCACATTTGTTCAACTTACGTCGCTCCTATTTCAAATAGCGTATTGAGCTAAGCGGCATCTCAAAGCGCATGAAATGGCGAGCAAAATGCACTATCAAACTTCTAGGGTAGAGCAAACAGAGACCCGATTAGATCATTTTGTACTATGGTTAATTTAAGAATTCAGCAAAATTCTATCACATTTGTTCAATTCACGTCGCTCCTATTGCAGATAGCGAACTGGGCTATGCGGCATCTTAAAGCGTTCGGAATGGCGAGTAAAATGCACTATTTAACTTCTATCCTAGGGCAATCAGAGACCCGATTAGATCATTTTATATTTTGGTTAATATAAGAATTCAGTGAAATTCTATCACATTTGTTCAACTTATATCGCTCCTATTTCAGATAGCGTATTAGGCTAAGCGGCATCTCAAAGCGCATGAAATGACGAGTAAAATGCACTATTAAAGTTCTAGGGTAGAGCAAACAGAGACCCGATTAGATCATTTTATATTATGGTTAATTTAAGGATTGAGCGAAATTCTATCACATTCGTTCAATTTACGTCGCTCGTATTTCAGATAGCGTATTGGGCAAAGCGGCATCTCAAAGCGCAAGAAATGACGAGTGAAATGCACTATTAAACTTCTAGGGTAGGGCGAACAGAGACCCGATTAGATCATTTTACATTAAGGTTAATATAAGTATTCAGCGAGATTCTATCACACTTGTTCAATTTACGTCGCTTCTATTTCAGACAGCGTACTGGACTAGGCGGCATCTTAAAGCGCGTGGAATGTCGAGTAAAATGCACTATTAACCTTCTATGATAGGGCAATCAGAGACCAGATTAGATCATTTTATACTTTGGTTAATATAAGAATTCAGCGAAATTCTATCACATTTGTTCAATTTACGTCGCTCCTATTTCAGATAGCGTATTGGGCTAAGCGGCATCTCAAAGCGCATGAAATGACGAGTGAAATGCACTATCAAACTTCTAGGGTAGGGCAAACAGGGACCCGATTAGATCATTTTATATTATGGTTAATATAAGAATTCAGCGTAATTCTATCACATTTGTTCAAATTACGTCTCTCCTAATTTAGATAGCGTACTGGGCTAGGCGGCATCTTAATGCGCGTGGAATGGCGAGTAAAATGCACTGCTAAACTTCTATGATAGGGCAATCAGAGACCCGATTAGATCATTTTATATTTTGTTTAATATAAGATTTCAGGGAAATTCTATCACATTTGTTTAATTTACGTCGCTCCTATTTCAGATAGCGTATTGGGCGAAGCGGCATCACAATGCGCATGAAATGGCGACTAAAATGCACTATTAAACTTCTAGGGTGGGGCAAGCAGAGACGCGATTAGATCATTTTATATTATGGTTAATTTAAGAATTCAGCAAGATTCTATCACATTCGTTCAATTTAGGTCGCTCCTATTTCAGATAGCGTACTGGGATGGGCGGCATCTTAAAGCGCGTGGAATGCCGAGTAAAATCCACTATTAAACTTCTAGGCTAGGGCGAACAGAGACCAGATTAGATCATTTTACATTCTGGTTAATAAAATAATTCAGCGAAATTCTATCACATTTGTTCAACTTTCGTCGCTCATATTTCAGATAGCGTATTGGGCTAAGCGGCATCTCAAAGCGCATGAAATGGCGAGTAAAATGCACTATTAAACTTCTAGGGTAGGGCAATCAGTGACCCGATTAGATCCTTTTATATTATAGTTAATTTAAGAATTCAGCGAAATTCTATCACATTTGTTTAATTTACGTCGCTCCCATTTCAGATAGCGCATTGGGCTAAGCGGCATCTCAAAGCGCATGAAATGGCGAGTAAAATGCAATACTAAACTTCTAGGATAAGGCAAACAGAGACCCGAATAGATCATTTTATATTACGGTTAATATAAGAATTCAGCGTAATTCTATCACATTTGTTTAACTTACGTCGCTCCTAATTTAGATAGCGTACTGGGCTAGGCGGCATCTTAAAGCGCGTGGAATGTCGAGTAAAATGCACTATTAACCTTCTATGATAGGGCAATCAGAGACCAGATTAGATCATTTTATATTTTGTTTAATATAAGAATTCAGCGAAATTCTATCACATTTGTTCAATTTACGTCGCTCCTATTTCAGACAGCTTATTGGGCTTAGCGGCATCTCAAAGAGCATGAAATGGCGAACAAAATGCACTATTAAACTTCTAGGCTAGGGCGAACAGAGACCAGATTAGATCATTTTATATTTTGGTTAATATAAGAATTCTGCGAAATTCTATCACATTTGTTCAACTTTCGTCGCTCCTATTTCAGATAGCGTACCGGGCTAGGCGGCATCTTAAAGCGCGTGGAATGGCGAGTAAAATGCACTACTAAACTTCTATGATAGGGCAATCAGAGACCCGATTAGATCATTTTATATTTTGGTTAATATAAGAATTCAGCGAAATTCTATCACATTTGTTCAATTTACGTCGCTCCTATTACAGATAGCTTATTGTGCATTGCGGCATCTCAAAGCGCATGAAGTGACGAGTGAAATGCACTATTAAACTTCTAGGGTAGGGCAAACAGAGACCCGATTTTATCATTTTACATTATGGTTAATGTAAGAATTCAGCGAAATTCTATCACATTTGTTCAATTTACGTTGCTCCTATTTCAGATAACTTATTGGGCTTAGCGGCATCTCAAAGCGCATGAAGTGTCGAGTGAAATGCCCTATTAAACTTCTTGGGTAGGGCAAACAGAGACCCGATTAGATCATTTTATATTATGGTTAATATAAGAATTCGGCGTAGTTCTTTCACATTTGTTCAATGTACGTCGCTGCTATTCCAGATAGCTTATTGTGCTTAGCGGCATCTCAAAGCGCATGAAATGACGAGTGAAATGCACTATTAAACTTCTAGGGTAGGGCAAACAGAGACCCGATTAGATCACTTTATAGTAAGGTTACTTTAAGAATTCAGCGAAATTCTATCACATTTGTTCAATTTACGTCGCTCCTATTTCAGATAGCCTACTGTGCTAGACGGCATCTTAAGGCGCGTGGAATGGCGAGTAAAATGCACAATGAAACTTCTATGGTAGGGAAACCAGAGACCCGATTAGATCATTTTATATGAAGGTTACTTTAAGAATTCAGCGAAATCCTATCACATTTGTTCAATTTACGTCGCTCCTATTTCAGATAGCTTATTGGGCTTAGCGGCATCTCAAAGCGCATGAAGTGTCGAGTGAAATGCCCTATTAAACTTCTTGGGTAGGGCAAACAGAGACCCGATTAGATCATTTTATATTATGGTCAATTTAAGAATTCAGCAAAATTCTATCACATTTGTTCAACTTACGTCGCTCCTATTTCAGATAGCGTACTGTGCTAGGCGGCATCTTAAAGCTCGTGGAATGGCGAGTAAAATGCACTACTAAACTTCTATGATTGGGCAATCAGAGACCCGATTAGCTCATTTTATATTTTGTTTAATATAAGATTTCAGGGAAACTCTATCACATTTGTTCAATTTACGTCGCTCCTATTTCAGATAGCTTATTGGGCTAAGCGGCATGTCAAAGCGCATGAAATGACGAGTGAAATGCACTGTTAAACTTCTATGATAGGGCAAACAGAGATCCGATTAGATCATTTTATATTTTGTTTAATATAAGATTTCAGGGAAATTCTATCACATTTGTTCAATTTACGTCGCTCCTATTTCAGATAGCTTATTGGGCTAAGCGGCATCTGAAGGCGCATGAAATGGCGAGTAAAATGCACTATTAAACTTCTATGATAGGGCAATCAGAGACCCGATTAGATCATTTTATATTTTGGTTAATATAAGAATTCAACGAAATTCTATCACATTTGTTCAATTTACGTCGCTTCTATTACAGATAGCTTATTGGGCTTAGCGGCATCTCAAAGCGCATGAAATGACGAGTGAAATGCACTATTAAACTTCTAGGGTAGGGCAAACAGAGACCCGATTAGGTTATTTTATATTATGGTTAATTTAAGAATTCAGCGAAATTCTATCACATTTGTTCAAGTTACGTCGCTCCTATTACAGGTAGCTTATTGGGCTCAGCGGCATCTCAAAGCGCATGAAATGACGAGTGAAATGCACTATTAAACTTCTAGGCTAGGGCGAACAGAGACCCGAGCAGATCATTTTACATTATGGCTAATAAAAGAATTCAGCGAAATTCTATCACATTTGTTCAACTTACGTCGCTCCTATTTCAGATAGCGTATTGGGCTAAGCGGCATCTCAAAGCGCATGAAATGGCGAGTGAAATGCACCATTAGACTTCTATGGTAGGGCGAACAGAGACACGATAAGATCATTTTATAATTTGGTTAATATAAGAATTCAGTGAAATTCTATCACATTTGTTCAATTTACGTCGCTCCTATTTCAAATAGCGTATTGGGCTCAGCGGCATCTCAAAGCGCATGAAATGGCGAGCAAAATGCACTATTAAACTTCTATCCTAGGGCAATCAGAGACCCGATTAGATCATTTTATATTTTGGTTAATATAAGAATTCAGTGAAATTCTATCACATTTGTTCAATTTACGTCGCTCCTTTTTCAGATAGCGTATTGGGCAAAGCGGCATCTCAAAGCGTATGAAATGGCGAATAAAATGCACTATTAAAGTTCTAGGCTAGGGCGAACAGAGACCCGATTAGATCATTTTACATTATGGTTAATAAAAGAATTCAGCGAAATTCTATCACATTTGTTCAACTTACGTCGCTCCTATTTCAGATAGCGTACTGGGCTAGGCGCCATCTTAAAGCGCGTGGAATGGCGAGTAAAATGCACTGCTCAACTTTTATGATAGGGCAATCAGAGACCCGATTAGATCATTTTATATTTTGTTTAATATAAGATTTCAGGGAAATTCTATCACATTTGTTTAATTTACGTCGCTCCTATTTCAGATAGCGTATTGGGCGAAGCGGCATCTCAATGCGCATGAAATGGCGACTAAAATGCACTATTAAACTTCTAGGGTGGGGCAAGCAGAGACGCGATTAGATCATTTTATATTATGGTTAATATAAGAATTCAGCAAAATTCTATCACATTCGTTCAATTTAGGTCGCTCCTATTTCAGATAGCGTACTGGGTTGGTCGGCATCTTAAAGCGCGTGGAATGCCGAGTAAAATCCACTATTAAACTTCTAGGCTAGGGCGAACAGAGACCAGATTAGATCATTTTACATTCTGGTTAATAAAATAATTCAGCGAAATTCTATCACATTTGTTCAACTTTCGTCGCTCATATTTCAGATAGCGTATTGGGTTAAGCGGCATCTCAAAGCGCATGAAATGGCGAGTAAAATGCACTATTAAACTTCTAGGGTAGGGCAAGCAGAGACCCGATTAGATCATTTTATATTATGGTTAATTTAAGAATTCTGCAAAATTCTATCACATTCGTTCAATTTAGGTCGCTCCTATTTCAGATAGCGTAGTGGGCTAGGCGGCATCTTAAAGCGCGTGGAATGCCGAGTAAAATCCACTATTAAACTTCTAGGCTGGGGCGAACAGAGACCAGATTAGATCATTTCACATTCTGGTTAATAAAATAATTCAGCGAAATTCTATCACCTTTGTTCAACTTTCGTCGCTCCTATTTCAGATAGCGTATTGGGCTAAGCGGCATCTCAAAGCGCATGAAATGGCGAGTAACATGCACCATTAAACTTCTAGGGTAGGGCAAACAGAGACCCGATTTGATCATTATATTATGGTTAATTTAAGAATTCAGCAAAATTCTATCACATTTGTTCAATGTACGTCGCTCCTATTTCGGATAGCGTACTGGGCTAGGCGGCACCCAAAAGCGCGTGGAGTGGCGAGTAAAATGCACTATTAATCTTCTATGATAGGGCAATCAGAGACCCGATTAGATCATTTTATATTTTGGTTAATATAAGAATTCAGCGAAATTCTATCACATTTGTTCAATTTACGTCGCTCGTATTTCAGATAGCTTATTGTGCTTAGCGGCATCTCAAAGCGCATGAAATGACGAGTGAAATGCACTATTAAACTTCTAGGGTAGGGCAAACAGAGACCCGATTAGATCATTTTATGTTATGGTAAATTTAAGAATTCAGCGAAATTCTATCACATTTGTTCAACTTACGTCGCTCCTAATTTAGATAGCGTACTGGGCTAGGCGGCATCTTAAAGCGCGTGGAATGGCGAGTAAAATGCACTGCTATACTTCTATGATAGGGCAATCAGAGACCAGACTAGATCATTTTATACCTTGGTTAATATAAGAATTCAGCGAAATTCTATCACATTTGTTCAATTTACGTCGCTCCTATTTCAGACAGCTTATTGGGCTTAGCGGCATCTCAAAGCGCATGAAATGGCGAACAAAATGCACTATTAAACTTCTAGGCTAGGGCGAACAGAGACCAGATTAGATCATTTTATATTTTGGTTAATATAAGAATTCTGCGAAATTCTATCACATTTGTTCAACTTACGTCGCTCCTATTTCAGATAGCGTACCGGGCTAGGCGGCATCTTAAAGCGCGTGGAATGGCGAGTAAAATGCACTACTAAACTTCTATGATAGGGCAATCAGAGACCCGATTAGATCATTTTATATTTTGGTTAATATAAGAATTCAGCGAAATTCTATCACATTTGTTCAATTTACGTCGCTCCTATTACAGATAGCTTATTGTGCTTAGCGGCATCTCAAAGCGCATGAAGTGACGAGTGAAATGCACTATTAAACTTCTAGGATAGGGCAAACAGAGACCCGATTTTATCATTTTACATTATGGTTAATGTAAGGATTCAGCGAAATTCTATCACATTTGTTCAATTTACGTTGCTCCTATTTCAGATAACTTCTTGGGCTTAGCGGCATCTCAAAGCGCATGAAGTGTCGAGTGAAATGCCCTATTAAACTTCTTGGGTAGGGCAAACAGAGACCCGATTAGATCATTTTATATTATGGTTAATATAAGAATTCGGCGTAGTTCTTTCACATTTGTTCAATTTACGTCGCTGCTATTCCAGATAGCTTATTGTGCTTAGCGGCATCTCAAAGCGCATGAAATGACGAGTGAAATGCACTATTAAACTTCTAGGGTAGGGCAAACAGAGACCCGATTAGATCACTTTATATTAAGGTTACTTTAAGAATTCAGCGAAATTCTATCACATTTGTTCAATTTACGTCGCTCCTATTTCAGATAGCGTACTGTGCTAGACGGCATCTTAAGGCGCGTGGAATGGCGAGTAAAATGCACAATGAAACTTCTATGGTAGGGAAACCAGAGACCCGATTAGATCATTTTATATTAAGGTTACTTTAAGAATTCAGCGAAATCCTATCACATTTGTTCAATTTACGTCGCTCCTATTTCAGATAGCTTATTGGGCTTAGCGGCATCTCCAAGCGCATGAAGTGTCGAGTGAAATGCCCTATTAAACTTCTTGGGTAGGGCAAACAGAGACCCGATTAGATCATTTTATATTATGGTCAAGTTAAGAATTCAGCAAAATTCTATCACATTTGTTCAACTTACGTCGCTCCTATTTCAGATAGCGTACTGTGCTAGGCGGCATCTTAAAGCTCGTGGAATGGCGAGTAAAATGCACTACTAAACTTCTATGATTGGGCAATCAGAGACCCGATTAGCTCATTTTATATTTTGTTTAATATAAGATTTCAGGGAAACTCTATCACATTTGTTCAATTTACGTCGCTCCTATTTCAGATAGCTTATTGGGCTAAGCGGCATGTCAAAGCGCATGAAATGACGAGTGAAATGCACTGTTAAACTTCTATGATAGGGCAATCAGAGATCCGATTAGATCATTTTATATTTTGTTTAATATAAGATTTCAGGGAAATTCTATCACATTTGTTCAATTTACGTCGCTCCTATTTCAGATAGCTTATTGGGCTAAGCGGCATCTGAAGGCGCATGAAATGGCGAGTAAAATGCACTATTAAACTTCTAGGGTAGGGCAAACAGAGACCCGATGAGATCATTTTATATTATGGTTAATTTAAGATGTCAGCAGAATTTTATCACATTTGTTCAATTTACGTCGCTCCTATTTCAGATAGCGTACCGGGCTAGGCGGCATCTTAAAGCGCGTGGAATGGCGAGTAAAATGCACTACTAAACTTCTATGATAGGGCAATCAGAGACCCGATTAGATCATTTTATATTTTGGTTAATATAAGAATTCAGCGAAATTCTATCACATTTGTTCAATTTACGTCGCTCCTATTACAGATAGCTTATTGCGCTTAGAGGCATCTCAAAGCGCATGAAGTGACGAGTGAAATGCACTATTAAACTTCTAGGGTAGGGCAAACAGAGACCCGATTTTATCATTTTACATTATGGTTAATGTAAGAATTCAGCGAAATTCTATCACATTTGTTCCATTTACGTTGCTCCTATTTCAGATAACTTATTGGGCTTAGCGGCATCTCAAAGCGCATGAAGTGTCGAGTGAAATGCCCTATTAAACTTCTTGGGTAGGGCAAACAGAGACCCGATTAGATCATTTTATATTATGGTTAATATAAGAATTCGGCGTAGTTCTTTCACATTTGTTCAATTTACGTCGCTGCTATTCCAGATAGCTTATTGTGCTTAGCGGCATCTCAAAGCGCATGAAATGACGAGTGAAATGCACTATTAAACTTCTAGGGTAGGGCAAACAGAGACCCGATTAGATCACTTTATATTAAGGTTACTTTAAGAATTCAGCGAAATTCTATCACATTTGTTCCATTTACGTCGCTCCTATTTCAGATAGCGTACTGTGCTAGACGGCATCTTAAGGCGCGTGGAATGGCGAGTAAAATGCACAATGAAACTTCTATGGTAGGGAAACCAGAGACCCGATTAGATCATTTTATATTAAGGTTACTTTAAGAATTCAGCGAAATCCTATCACATTTGTTAAATTTACGTCGCTCCTATTTCAGATAGCCTATTGGGCTAAGCGGCATCTCAAAGCGCATGAAATGGCGTGTAAAATGCACGATTAAACTTCTAGGGTAGGGCAAACAGAGACCCGATTAGATCATTTTATATTTTGTTTAATATAAGCATTCAGCGAAATTCTATCACATTTGTTCAATTTACGTCGCTCCTATTTCAGACAGCTTATTGGGCTTAGCGGCATCTCAAAGCGCATGAAATGGCGAACAAAATGCACTATTAAACTTCTAGGCTAGGGCGAACAGAGACCAGATTAGATCATTTTATATTTTGGTTAATATAAGAATTCTGCGAAATTCTATCACATTTGTTCAACTTACGTCGCTCCTATTTCAGATAGCGTACCGGGCTAGGCGGCATCTTAAAGCGCGTGGAATGGCGAGTAAAATGCACAATGAAACTTCTATGGTAGGGAAACCAGAGACCCGATTAGATCATTTTATATTAAGGTTACTTTAAGAATTCAGCGACATCCTATCACATTTGTTCAATTTACGTCGCTCCTATTTCAGATAGCTTATTGGGCTTAGCGGCATCTCAAAGCGCATGAAGTGTCGAGTGAAATGCCCTATTAAACTTCTTGGGTAGGGCAAACAGAGACCCGATTAGATCATTTTATATTATGGTCAATTTAAGAATTCAGCAAAATTCTGTCACATTTGTTCAACTTACGTCGCTCCTATTTCAGATAGCGTACTGTGCTAGGCGGCATCTTAAAGCTCGTGGAATGGCGAGTAAAATGCACTACTAAACTTCTATGATTGGGCAATCAGAGACCCGATTAGCTCATTTTATATTTTGTTTAATATAAGATTTCAGGGAAACTCTATCACATTTGTTCAATTTACGTCGCTCCTATTTCAGATAGCTTATTGGGCTAAGCGGCATGTCAAAGCGCATGAAATGACGAGTGAAATGCACTGTTAAACTTCTATGATAGGGCAATCAGAGATCCGATTAGATCATTTTATATTTTGTTTAATATAAGATTTCAGGGAAATTCTATCACATTTGTTCAATTTACGTCGCTCCTATTTCAGATAGCTTATTGGGCTAAGCGGCATCTGAAGGCGCATGAAATGGCGAGTAAAATGCACTATTAAACTTCTAGGGTAGGGCAAACAGAGACCCGATGAGATCATTTTATATTATGGTTAATTTAAGATGTCAGCAGAATTTTATCACATTTGTTCAATTTACGTCGCTCCTATTTCAGATAGCGTACTGGGCTAGGCGGCATCTTAAAGCGCGTGGAATGGTGAGTAAAATGCACTATTAAACTTCTAGGGTAGGGCAATCAGAGACCCGATTAGATCATTTTATATTTTGGTTAATATAAGAATTCAACGAAATTCTATCACATTTGTTCAATTTACGTCGCTTCTATTACAGATAGCGTATTGGGCTAAGCGGTATCTCAAAACGCATGAAATGGCGAGTAAAATGCAATACTAAACTTCTAGGATAAGGCAAACAGAGACCCGATTAGATTATTTTATATTACGGTTAATATAAGAATTCAGTGTAATTATATCACATTTGTTCAACTTACGTCGCTCCTAATTTAGATAGCGTACTGGGCTAGGCAGCATCTTAAAGCGCGTGGAATGGCGAGTAGAATGCCCTGCTATACTTCTATGATAGGGCAATCAGAGACCCGATTAGATCATTTTATATTTTGTTTAATATAAGATTTCAGGGAAATTCTATCACATTTGTTCAATTTACGTCGCTCCTATTTCAGATAGCGTATTGGTCTAAGCGGCATCTCAAGGCGCATGAAATGGCGAATGAAATGCGCTACTAAACTTCTAGGCTAGGGCGAACAGAGACCCGATCAGATCATTTTACATTAAGGTTAATATAAGTATTCAGCGAGATTCTATCACACTTGTTCAAGTTACGTCGCTTCTATTTCAGACACCGTACTGAGCTAGGCGGCATCTTAAAGCGCGTGGAATGGCGAGTAAAATGCACTATTAATCTTCTATGATAGGGCAATCAGAGACCAGATTAGATCATTATATACTTTGGTTAATATAAGAATTCAGCGAAATTCTATCACATTTGTTCAATTTACGTCGCGCCTATTTCAGATAGCGTATTGGGCTAAGCGGCATCTCAAAGCGCATGAAATGACGAGTGAAATGCACTATTAAACTTCTAGGGTAGGGCAAACAGGGACCCGATTAGATCATTTTATATTATGGTTAATTTAAGAATTCAGCGAATTTCTATCACATTTGTTCAATTTACGTCGCTTCTATTACAGATAGCTTATTGGGCTTAGCGGCATCTCAAAGCGCATGAAATGGCGAGTGAAATGCACCATTAGACTTCTATGGTACGGCGAACAGAGACCCGATTAGATCATTTTACATTAATGTTAATACAAGGATTCACGGAAATTCTATCACATTTGTTCAATTTACGTCGCTCCTATTTCAGATAGCGTATTCGGCTAAGCGGCATCTCAAAGCGCAAGAAATGGCGAGTAACATGCACTATTAAACTTCTAGGGTAGGGCAAACAGAGACCCGACTAGATCATTTTATGTTATGGTTAATTTAAGAATTGAGCGAAATTCTATCACATTTGTTCAACTTACGTCGCTCCTAATTTAAATAGCGTACTGAGCTAGGCGGCATCTTAAAGCGCGTGGAATGGCGAGTAAAATGCACTATTAAACTTCTAGGGTAGGGCGAACAGAGACACGATTAGATCATTTTACATTAAGGTTAATATAAGTATTCAGCGAGATTCTATCACAATTTGTTCAACTTACGTCGCTCCTATTTCAGATAGCGTACTGGGCTAGGCGGCATCTTAAATCGCGTGGAATGGCGAGTAAAACGCACTACTAAACTTCTATGATAGGGCAATCAGAGACCCGATTAGATCATTTTATATTTTGGTTAATATAAGAATTCAGCGAAATTCTATCACATTTGTTCAATTTACGTCGCTCCTATTTCAGATAGCTTATTGGGCTAAGCGGCATGTCAAAGCGCATGAAATGACGAGTGAAATACACTATTAAGCTTCTAGGGTAGGGCAAACAGAGACCCGATTATATCATTTTACATTATGGTTAATGTAAGAATTCAGCGAAATTCTATCACATTTGTTCAATTTACGTTGCTCCTATTTCAGATAGCTTATTGGGCTTAGCGGCATCTCAAAGCGCATGAAGTGTCGAGTGAAATGCCCTATTAAACTACTTGGGTAGGGCAAACAGAGACCCGATTAGATCATTTTATATTTTGTTTAATATAAGAATTCAGCGAAATTCTATCACATTTGTTCAATTTACGTCGCTCCTATTTCAGACAGCTTATTGGGCTTAGCGGCATCTCAAAGCGCATGAAATGGCGAACAAAATGCACTATTAAACTTCTAGGCTAGGGCGAACAGAGACCAGATTAGATCATTTTATATTTTGGTTAATATAAGAATTCAGCGAAATTCTATCACATTTGTTCAATTTCCGTCGCTCCTATTACAGATAGCTTATTGTGCTTAGCGGCATCTCAAAGCGCATGAAGTGACGAGTGAAATGCACTGTTAAACTTCTAGGGTAGGGCAAACAGAGACCCGATTTTATCATTTTACATTATGGTTAATGTAAGAATTCAGCGAAATTCTATCACATTTGTTCAATTTACGTTGCTCCTATTTCAGACAACTTATTGGGCTTAGCGGCATCTCAAAGCGCATGAAGTGTCGAGTGAAATGCCCTATTAAACTTCTTGGGTAGGGCAAACAGAGACCCGATTAGATCATTTTATATTATGGCTAATGTAAGAATTCAGCGAAATTCTATCACATTTGTTCAATTTACGTTGCTCCTATTTCAGATAGCTTATTGGGCTTAGCGGCATCTCAAAGCGCATGAAGTGTCGAGTGAAATGCCCTATTAAACTACTTGGGTAGGGCAAACAGAGACCCGATTAGATCATTTTATATTATGGTTAATTTAAGAATTCAGCAAAATTCTATCACATTTGTTCAACTTACGTCGCTCCTATTTCAGATAGCGTACTGTGCTAGACGGCATCTTAAAGCTCGTGGAATGGCGAGTAAAATGCACTACTAAACTTCTATGATAGGGCAATCGGAGACCCGATTAGCTCATTTTATATTTTGTTTAATATAAGATTTCAGGGAAATTCTATCACATTTGTTCAATTTACGTCGCTCCTATTTCAGATAGCTTATTGGGCTAAGCGGCATGTCAAAGCGCATGAAATGACGAGTGAAATGCACTGTTAAACTTCTATGATAGGGCAATCAGAGACCCGATTAGATCATTTTATATTTTGTTTAATATAAGATTTCAGGGAAATTCTATCACATTTGTTCAATTTACGTCGCTCCTATTTCAGATAGCTTATTGGGCTAAGCGGCATCTGAAGGCGCATGAAATGGCGAGTAAAATGCACTATTAAACTTCAATGATAGGGCAATCAGAGACCCGATTAGATCATTTTATATTTTGGTTAATATAAGAATTCAACGAAATTCTATCACATTTGTTCAATATACGTCGCTTCTATTACAGATAGCTTATTGGGCTTAGCGGCATCTCAAAGCGCATGAAATGACGAGTGAAATGCACTATTAAACTTCTAGGGTAGGGCAAACAGAGACCCGATTAGGTTATTTTATATTATGGTTAATTTAAGAATTCAGTGAAATCCTATCACATTTGTTCAATTTACGTCGCTCCTATTCCAGATACCGTATTGGGCAAAGCGGCATCTCAAAGCGTATGAAATGGCGAATAAAATGCACTATTAAAGTTCTAGGCTAGGGCGAACAGAGACCCGATTAGATCATTTTACATTATGGTTAATAAAAGAATTCAGCGAAATTCTATCACATTTGTTCAACTTACGTCGCTCCTATTTCAGATAGCGTACTGGGCTAGGCGCCATCTTAAAGCGCGTGGAATGGCGAGTAAAATGCACTGCTCAACGTTTATGATAGGGCAATTAGAGACCCGATTAGATCATTTTATATTTTGTTTAATATAAGATTTCAGGGAAATTCTATCACATTTGTTCAATTTACGTCGCTCCTATTTCCGATAGCTTATTGGGCTAAGCGGCATCTGAAGGCGCATGAAATGGCGAGTAAAATGCACTATTAAACTTCTAGGGTAGGGCAAACAGAGACCCGATTAGATCATTTTATATTATGGTTAATTTAAGAATTCAGCGTAATTCTATCACATTTGTTCAACTTACGTCGTTCCTATTTCAGATAGCGTACTGGGCTAGGCGGCATCTTAAAGCGCGTGGAATGGCGAGTAAAGTGCACTATTAAACTTCTATGATAGGGCAATCAGAGACCCGATTAGATCATTTTATATATTGGTTAATATAAGAATTCAACGAAATTCTATCACATTTGTAAAATTTACGTCGCTCCTATTACAGATAGCTTATTGGGCTTAGCGGCATCTCAAAGCGCATGGAATGGCGAGTGAAATGGACTATTAAACTTCTAGGGTAGGGCAAACAGTCACGCGATTAGATCATTTTATATTATGGTTAATTTAAGAATTCAGCAAAATTCTATCACATTTGCTGAATTTACGTCGCTCCTATTTCAGATAGCGTATTGGGCTAAGCGGTATCTCAAAGCGCATGAAATGGCGAGTAAAATGCAATACTAAACTTCTAGGATAAGGCAAACAGAGACCCGATTAGATTATTTTATATTACGGTTAATATAAGAATTCAGCGTAATTCTATCACATTTGTTCAACTTACGTCGCTCCTAATTTAGATAGCGTACTGGGCTAGGCGGCATCTTAAAGCGCGTGGAATGGCGAGTAAAATGCACTGCTAAACTTCTATGATAGGGCAATCAGAGACCCAATTAGATCATTTTATATTTTGTTTAATATAAGATTTCAGGGAAATTCTATCACATTTGTTCAATTTACGTCGCTCCTATTTCAGATAGCGTATTGGGCTAAGCGGCATCTCAAGGCGCATGAAATGGCGAATAAAATGCGCTATTAAACTTCTAGGCTAGGGCGAACAGAGACCCGATTAGATCATTTTACATTAAGGTTAATATAAGTATTCAGCGAGATTCTATCACACTTGTTCAAGTTACGTCGCTTCTATTTCAGACAGCGTACTGAGCTAGGCGGCATCTTAAAGCGCGTGGAATGGCGAGTAAAATGCACTATTAACCTTCTATGATAGGGCAATCAGAGACCAGATTAAATCATTATATACTTTGGTTAATATAAGAATTCAGCGAAATTCTATCACATTTGTTCAATTTACGTCGCTCCTATTTCAGATAGCGTATTGGGCTAAGCCGCATCTCAAAGCGCATGAAATGACGAGTGAAATGCACTATTAAACTTCTAGGGTAGGGCAAACCGGGGCCCGATTAGATCATTTTATATTATGGTTAATTTAAGAATTCAGCGAAATTCTATCACATTTGTTCAATTTACGTCGCTTCTATTACAGATAGCTTATTGGGCTTAGCGGCATCTCAAAGCGCATGAAATGACGAGTGAAATGCACTATTAAACTTCTAGGGTAGGGCAAACAGAGACCCGATTAGGTCATTTTATATTATGGTTAATTTAAGAATTCAGCAAAATTCTATCACATTTGTTCAATTTACGTCGTTCCAATTTCAGATAGCGTCCTGGGCTAAGCGGCATCTAAAAGCGCATGAAATGGCGAGTATAATGCACTATTATACTTCTAGGATGAGGCAAACAGAGACCCGATTAGATCATTTTATATTACGGTTAATATAAGAATTCAGCGTAATTCTATCACATTTGTTCAATTTACGTCGCTCCTATTTCAAATAGCTTATTGGGCGAAGCGGCGTCTCAAAGCGCATGAAATGACGAGTGAAATCCACTATTAAACTTCTAGGATAAGGCAAACAGAGACCCGATTAGATCATTTTATATTTTGGTTAATATAAGAATTCAGCGAAATTCTATCACATTTGTTCAACTTACGTCGCTCCTATTTCAGATAGCGTACTGTGCTAGGCGGCATCTTAAAGCTCGTGGAATGGCGAGTAAAATGCACTACTAAACTTCTATGATAGGGCAATCGGAGACCCGATTAGCTCATTTTATATTTTGTTTAATATAAGATTTCAGGGAAATTCTATCACATTTGTTCAATTTACGTCGCTCCTATTTCAGATAGCTTATTGGGCTAAGCGGCATGTCAAAGCGCATGAAATGACGAGTGAAATGCACTGTTAAACTTCTATGATAGGGCAATCAGAGACCCGATTAGATCATTTTATATTTTGTTTAATATAAGATTTCAGGGAAATTCTATCACATTTGTTCAATTTACGTCGCTCCTATTTCAGATAGCTTATTGGGCTAAGAGGCATCTGAAGGCGCATGAAATGGCGAGTAAAATGCACTATTAAACTTCAATGATAGGGCAATCAGAGACCCGATTAGATCATTTTATATTTTGGTTAATATAAGAATTCAACGAAATTCTATCACATTTGTTCAATATACGTCGCTTCTATTACAGATAGCTTATTGGGCTTAGCGGCATCTCAAAGCGCATGAAATGACGAGTGAAATGCACTATTAAACTTCTAGGGTAGGGCAAACAGAGACCCGATTAGGTTATTTTATATTATGGTTAATTTAAGAATTCAGCGAAATTCTATCACATTTGTTCAATTTACGTCGCTCCTATTACAGGTAGCTTATTGGGCTCAGCGGCATCTCAAAGCGCATGAAATGACGAGTGAAATGCACTATTAAACTTCTAGGCTAGGGCGAACAGAGACCCGAGCAGATCATTTTATATTTTGGTTAATATAAGAATTCAGTGAAATTCTATCACATTTGTTCAGTTTACGTCGCTCCTATTTCAAATAGCGTATTGGGCTCAGCGGCATCTCAAAGCGCATGAAATGGCGAGCAAAATGCACTATTAAACTTCTAGGGTAGGGCAAACAGAGACCCGATTAGATCATTTTATGTTATGGTTAATTTAAAAATTCAGCGAAATTCTATCACATTTGTTCAAATTACGTCGCTCCTATTTCAAATAGCGTATTGAGCTAAGCGGCATCTCAAAGCGCATGAAATGGCGAGCAAAATGCACTATCAAACTTCTAGGGTAGAGCAAACAGAGACCCGATTAGATCATTTTGTACTATGGTTAATTTAAGAATTCAGCAAAATTCTATCACATTTGTTCAATTCACGTCGCTCCTATTGCAGATAGCGAACTGGGCTATGCGGCATCTTAAAGCGTTCGGAATGGCGAGTAAAATGCACTATTTAACTTCTATCCTAGGGCAATCAGAGACCCGATTAGATCATTTTATATTTTGGTTAATATAAGAATTCAGTGAAATTCTATCACATTTGTTCAACTTATATCGCTCCTATTTCAGATAGCGTATTAGGCTAAGCGGCATCTCAAAGCGCATGAAATGACGAGTAAAATGCACTATTAAAGTTCTAGGGTAGAGCAAACAGAGACCCGATTAGATCATTTTATATTATGGTTAATTTAAGGATTGAGCGAAATTCTATAACATTCGTTCAATTTACGTCGCTCCTATTTCAGATAGCGTATTGGGCAAAGCGGCATCTCAAAGCGCAAGAAATGACGAGTGAAATGCACTATTAAACTTCTAGGGTAGGGCGAACAGAGACCCGATTAGATCATTTTACATTAAGGTTAATATAAGTATTCAGCGAGATTCTATCACACTTGTTCAATTTACGTCGCTTCTATTTCAGACAGCGTACTGGACTAGGCGGCATCTTAAAGCGCGTGGAATGTCGAGTAAAATGCACTATTAACCTTCTATGATAGGGCAATCAGAGACCAGATTAGATCATTTTATACTTTGGTTAATATAAGAATTCAGCGAAATTCTATCACATTTGTTCAATTTACGTCGCTCCTATTTCAGATAGCGTATTGGGCTAAGCGGCATCTCAAAGCGCATGAAATGACGAGTGAAATGCACTATCAAACTTCTAGGGTAGGGCAAACAGGGACCCGATTAGATCATTTTATATTATGGTTAATATAAAAATTCAGCGTAATTCTATCACATTTGTTCAAATTACGTCTCTCCTAATTTAGATAGCGTACTGGGCTAGGCGGCATCTTAATGCGCGTGGAATGGCGAGTAAAATGCACTGCTAAACTTCTATGATAGGGCAATCAGAGACCCGATTAGATCATTTTATATTTTGTTTAATATAAGATTTCAGGGAAATTCTATCACATTTGTTTAATTTACGTCGCTCCTATTTCAGATAGCGTATTGGGCGAAGCGGCATCTCAATGCGCATGAAATGGCGACTAAAATGCACTATTAAACTTCTAGGGTGGGGCAAGCAGAGACGCGATTAGATCATTTTATATTATGGTTAATTTAAGAATTCAGCAAAATTCTATCACATTCGTTCAATTTAGGTCGCTCCTATTTCAGATAGCGTACTGGGATGGGCGGCATCTTAAAGCGCGTGGAATGCCGAGTAAAATCCACTATTAAACTTCTAGGCTAGGGCGAACAGAGACCAGATTAGATCATTTTACATTCTGGTTAATAAAATAATTCAGCGAAATTCTATCACATTTGTTCAACTTTCGTCGCTCATATTTCAGATAGCGTATTGGGCTAAGCGGCATCTCAAAGCGCATGAAATGGCGAGTAAAATGCACTATTAAACTTCTAGGGTAGGGCAATCAGTGACCCGATTAGATCCTTTTATATTATAGTTAATTTAAGAATTCAGCGAAATTCTATCACATTTGTTCAATTTACGTCGCTCCCATTTCAGATAGCGCATTGGGCTAAGCGGCATCTCAAAGCGCATGAAATGGCGAGTAAAATGCAATACTAAACTTCTAGGATAAGGCAAACAGAGACCCGAATAGATCATTTTATATTACGGTTAATATAAGAATTCAGCGTAATTCTATCACATTTGTTTAACTTACGTCGCTCCTAATTTAGATAGCGTACTGGGCTAGGCGGCATCTTAAAGCGCGTGGAATGGCGAGTAAAATGCACTGTTAAACTTCTATGATAGGGCAATCAGAGACCCGATTAGATCATTTTATATTTTGGTTAATATAAGAATTCAGCGAAATTCTATCACATTTGTTCAATTTACGTCGCTCGTATTTCAGATAGCTTATTGTGCTTAGCGGCATCTCAAAGCGCATGAAATGACGAGTGAAATGCACTATTAAACTTCTAGGGTAGGGCAAACAGAGACCCGATTAGATCATTTTATATTTTGTTTAATATAAGAATTCAGCGAAATTCTATCACATTTGTTCAATTTACGTCGCTCCTATTTCGGATAGCGTACTGGGCTAGGCGGCACCCAAAAGCGCGTGGAGTGGCGAGTAAAATGCACTATTAATCTTCTATGATAGGGCAATCAGAGACCCGATTAGATCATTTTATATTTTGGTTAATATAAGAATTCAGCGAAATTCTATCACATTTGTTCAATTTACGTCGCTCGTATTTCAGATAGCTTATTGTGCTTAGCGGCATCTCAAAGCGCATGAAATGACGAGTGAAATGCACTATTAAACTTCTAGGGTAGGGCAAACAGAGACCCGATTAGATCATTTTATATTTTGTTTAATATAAGAATTCAGCGAAATTCTATCACATTTGTTCAATTTACGTCGCTCCTATTTCAGACAGCTTATTGGGCTTAGCGGCATCTCAAAGAGCATGAAATGGCGAACAAAATGCACTATTAAACTTCTAGGCTAGGGCGAACAGAGACCAGATTAGATCATTTTATATTTTGGTTAATATAAGAATTCTGCGAAATTCTATCACATTTGTTCAACTTTCGTCGCTCCTATTTCAGATAGCGTACCGGGCTAGGCGGCATCTTAAAGCGCGTGGAATGGCGAGTAAAATGCACTACTAAACTTCTATGATAGGGCAATCAGAGACCCGATTAGATCATTTTATATTTTTGTTAATATAAGAATTCAGCGAAATTCTATCACATTTGTTCAATTTACGTCGCTCCTATTACAGATAGCTTATTGTGCTTTGCGGCATCTCAAAGCGCATGAAGTGACGAGTGAAATGCACTATTAAACTTCTAGGGTAGGGCAAACAGAGACCCGATTTTATCATTTTACATTATGGTTAATGTAAGAATTCAGCGAAATTCTATCACATTTGTTCAATTTACGTTGCTCCTATTTCAGATAACTTATTGGGCTTAGCGGCATCTCAAAGCGCATGAAGTGTCGAGTGAAATGCCCTATTAAACTTCTTGGGTAGGGCAAACAGAGACCCGATTAGATCATTTTATATTATGGTTAATATAAGAATTCGGCGTAGTTCTTTCACATTTGTTCAATGTACGTCGCTGCTATTCCAGATAGCTTATTGTGCTTAGCGGCATCTCAAAGCGCATGAAATGACGAGTGAAATGCACTATTAAACTTCTAGGGTAGGGCAAACAGAGACCCGATTAGATCACTTTATATTAAGGTTACTTTAAGAATTCAGCGAAATTCTATCACATTTGTTCAATTTACGTCGCTCCTATTTCAGATAGCCTACTGTGCTAGACGGCATCTTAAGGCGCGTGGAATGGCGAGTAAAATGCACAATGAAACTTCTATGGTAGGGAAACCAGAGACCCGATTAGATCATTTTATATGAAGGTTACTTTAAGAATTCAGCGAAATCCTATCACATTTGTTCAATTTACGTCGCTCCTATTTCAGATAGCTTATTGGGCTTAGCGGCATCTCAAAGCGCATGAAGTGTCGAGTGAAATGCCCTATTAAACTTCTTGGGTAGGGCAAACAGAGACCCGATTAGATCATTTTATATTATGGTCAATTTAAGAATTCAGCAAAATTCTATCACATTTGTTCAACTTACGTCGCTCCTATTTCAGATAGCGTACTGTGCTAGGCGGCATCTTAAAGCTCGTGGAATGGCGAGTAAAATGCACTACTAAACTTCTATGATTGGGCAATCAGAGACCCGATTAGCTCATTTTATATTTTGTTTAATATAAGATTTCAGGGAAACTCTATCACATTTGTTCAATTTACGTCGCTCCTATTTCAGATAGCTTATTGGGCTAAGCGGCATGTCAAAGCGCATGAAATGACGAGTGAAATGCACTGTTAAACTTCTATGATAGGGCAATCAGAGATCCGATTAGATCATTTTATATTTTGTTTAATATAAGATTTCAGGGAAATTCTATCACATTTGCTCAATTTACGTCGCTCCTATTTCAGATAGCTTATTGGGCTAAGCGGCATCTGAAGGCGCATGAAATGGCGAGTAAAATGCACTATTAAACTTCTATGATAGGGCAATCAGAGACCCGATTAGATCATTTTATATTTTGGTTAATATAAGAATTCAACGAAATTCTATCACATTTGTTCAATTTACGTCGCTTCTATTACAGATAGCTTATTGGGCTTAGCGGCATCTCAAAGCGCATGAAATGACGAGTGAAATGCACTATTAAACTTCTAGGGTAGGGCAAACAGAGACCCGATTAGGTTATTTTATATTATGGTTAATTTAAGAATTCAGCGAAATTCTATCACATATGTTCAAGTTACGTCGCTCCTATTACAGGTAGCTTATTGGGCTCAGCGGCATCTCAAAGCGCATGAAATGACGAGTGAAATGCACTATTAAACTTCTAGGCTAGGGCGAACAGAGACCCGAGCAGATCATTTTACATTATGGCTAATAAAAGAATTCAGCGAAATTCTATCACATTTGTTCAACTTACGTCGCTCCTATTTCAGATAGCGTATTGGGCTAAGCGGCATCTCAAAGCGCATGAAATGGCGAGTGAAATGCACCATTAGACTTCTATGGTAGGGCGAACAGAGACACGATAAGATCATTTTATAATTTGGTTAATATAAGAATTCAGTGAAATTCTATCACATTTGTTCAATTTACGTCGCTCCTATTTCAAATAGCGTATTGGGCTCAGCGGCATCTCAAAGCGCATGAAATGGCGAGCAAAATGCACTATTAAACTTCTGTCCTAGGGCAATCAGAGACCCGATTAGATCATTTTATATTTTGGTTAATATAAGAATTCAGTGAAATTCTATCACATTTGTTCAATTTACGTCGCTCCTTTTTCAGATAGCGTATTGGGCAAAGCGGCATCTCAAAGCGTATGAAATGGCGAATAAAATGCACTATTAAAGTTCTAGGCTAGGGCGAACAGAGACCCGATTAGATCATTTTACATTATGGTTAATAAAAGAATTCAGCGAAATTCTATCACATTTGTTCAACTTACGTCGCTCCTATTTCAGATAGCGTACTGGGCTAGGCGCCATCTTAAAGCGCGTGGAATGGCGAGTAAAATGCACTGCTCAACTTTTATGATAGGGCAATCAGAGACCCGATTAGATCATTTTATATTTTGTTTAATATAAGATTTCAGGGAAATTCTATCACATTTGTTTAATTTACGTCGCTCCTATTTCAGATAGCGTATTGGGCGAAGCGGCATCTCAATGCGCATGAAATGGCGACTAAAATGCACTATTAAACTTCTAGGGTGGGGCAAGCAGAGACGCGATTAGATCATTTTATATTATGGTTAATTTAAGAATTCAGCAAAATTCTATCACATTCGTTCAATTTAGGTCGCTCCTATTTCAGATAGCGTACTGGGTTGGTCGGCATCTTAAAGCGCGTGGAATGCCGAGTAAAATCCACTATTAAACTAATAAAATAATTCAGCGAAATTCTATCACATTTGTTCAACTTTCGTCGCTCATATTTCAGATAGCGTATTGGGTTAAGCGGCATCTCAAAGCGCATGAAATGGCGAGTAAAATGCACTATTAAACTTCTAGGGTAGGGCAAGCAGAGACCCGATTAGATCATTTTATATTATGGTTAATTTAAGAATTCTGCAAAATTCTATCACATTCGTTCAATTTAGGTCGCTCCTATTTCAGATAGCGTAGTGGGCTAGGCGGCATCTTAAAGCGCGTGGAATGCCGAGTAAAATCCACTATTAAACTTCTAGGCTGGGGCGAACAGAGACCAGATTAGATCATTTCACATTCTGGTTAATAAAATAATTCAGCGAAATTCTATCACCTTTGTTCAACTTTCGTCGCTCCTATTTCAGATAGCGTATTGGGCTAAGCGGCATCTCAAAGCGCATGAAATGGCGAGTAACATGCACCATTAAACTTCTAGGGTAGGGCAAACAGAGACCCGATTAGATCATTTTATATTATGGTTAATTTAAGAATTCAGCAAAATTCTATCACATTTGTTCAATGTACGTCGCTCCTATTTCGGATAGCGTACTGGGCTAGGCGGCACCCAAAAGCGCGTGGAGTGGCGAGTAAAATGCACTATTAATCTTCTATGATAGGGCAATCAGAGACCCGATTAGATCATTTTATATTTTGGTTAATATAAGAATTCAGCGAAATTCTATCACATTTGTTCAATTTACGTCGCTCGTATTTCAGATAGCTTATTGTGCTTAGCGGCATCTCAAAGCGCATGAAATGACGAGTGAAATGCACTATTAAACTTCTAGGGTAGGGCAAACAGAGACCCGATTAGATCATTTTATGTTATGGTAAATTTAAGAATTCAGCTAAATTCTATCACATTTGTTCAACTTACGTCGCTCCTAATTTAGATAGCGTACTGGGCTAGGCGGCATCTTAAAGCGCGTGGAATGGCGAGTAAAATGCACTGCTATACTTCTATGATAGGGCAATCAGAGACCAGACTAGATCATTTTATACCTTGGTTAATATAAGAATTCAGCGAAATTCTATCACATTTGTTAAATTTACGTCGCTCCTATTTCAGATAGCCTATTGGGCTAAGCGGCATCTCAAAGCGCATGAAATGGCGTGTAAAATGCACGATTAAACTTCTAGGGTAGGGCAAACAGAGACCCGATTAGATCATTTTATATTTTGTTTAATATAAGCATTCAGCGAAATTCTATCACATTTGTTCAATTTACGTCGCTCCTATTTCAGACAGCTTATTGGGCTTAGCGGCATCTCAAAGCGCATGAAATGGCGAACAAAATGCACTATTAAACTTCTAGGCTAGGGCGAACAGAGACCAGATTAGATCATTTTATATTTTGGTTAATATAAGAATTCTGCGAAATTCTATCACATTTGTTCAACTTACGTCGCTCCTATTTCAGATAGCGTACCGGGCTAGGCGGCATCTTAAAGCGCGTGGAATGGTGAGTAAAATGCACTACTAAACTTCTATGATAGGGCAATCAGAGACCCGATTAGATCATTTTATATTTTGGTTAATATAAGAATTCAGCGAAATTCTATCACATTTGTTCAATTTACGTCGCTCCTATTACAGATAGCTTATTGTGCTTAGCGGCATCTCAAAGCGCATGAAGTGACGAGTGAAATGCACTATTAAACTTCTAGGGTAGGGCCAACAGAGACCCGATTTTATCATTTTACATTATGGTTAATGTAAGGATTCAGCGAAATTCTATCACATTTGTTCAATTTACGTTGCTCCTATTTCAGATAACTTCTTGGGCTTAGCGGCATCTCAAAGCGCATGAAGTGTCGAGTGAAATGCCCTATTAAACTTCTTGGGTAGGGCAAACAGAGACCCGATTAGATCATTTTATATTATGGTCAATATAAGAATTCGGCGTAGTTCTTTCACATTTGTTCAATTTACGTCGCTGCTATTCCAGATAGCTTATTGTGCTTAGCGGCATCTCAAAGCGCATGAAATGACGAGTGAAATGCACTATTAAACTTCTAGGGTAGGGCAAACAGAGACCCGATTAGATCACTTTATATTAAGGTTACTTTAAGAATTCAGCGAAATTCTATCACATTTGTTCAATTTACGTCGCTCCTATTTCAGATAGCGTACTGTGCTAGACGGCATCTTAAGGCGCGTGGAATGGCGAGTAAAATGCACAATGAAACTTCTATGGTAGGGAAACCAGAGACCCGATTAGATCATTTTATATTAAGGTTACTTTAAGAATTCAGCGAAATCCTATCACATTTGTTCAATTTACGTCGCTCCTATTTCAGATAGCTTATTGGGCTTAGCGGCATCTCAAAGCG
This sequence comes from Macropis europaea, assembly GCA_916610135.2. Lineage (NCBI taxonomy): Eukaryota > Metazoa > Arthropoda > Insecta > Hymenoptera > Melittidae > Macropis > Macropis europaea. The sequence continues at coordinate 76,067 of CAKAJE020001005.1, read as the reverse complement.
CATGAAGTGTCGAGTGAAATGCCCTATTAAACTTCTTGGGTAGGGCAAACAGAGACCCGATTAGATCATTTTATATTATGGTCAAGTTAAGAATTCAGCAAAATTCTATCACATTTGTTCAACTTACGTCGCTCCTATTTCAGATAGCGTACTGTGCTAGGCGGCATCTTAAAGCTCGTGGAATGGCGAGTAAAATGCACTACTAAACTTCTATGATTGGGCAATCAGAGACCCGATTAGCTCATTTTATATTTTGTTTAATATAAGATTTCAGGGAAACTCTATCACATTTGTTCAATTTACGTCGCTCCTATTTCAGATAGCTTATTGGGCTAAGCGGCATGTCAAAGCGCATGAAATGACGAGTGAAATGCACTGTTAAACTTGTATGATAGGGCAATCAGAGATCCGATTAGATCATTTTATATTTTGTTTAATATAAGATTTCAGGGAAATTCTATCACATTTGTTCAATTTACGTCGCTCCTATTTCAGATAGCTTATTGGGCTAAGCGGCATCTGAAGGCGCATGAAATGGCGAGTAAAATGCACTATTAAACTTCTAGGGTAGGGCAAACAGAGACCCGATGAGATCATTTTATATTATGGTTAATTTAAGATGTCAGCAGAATTTTATCACATTTGTTCAATTTACGTCGCTCCTATTTCAGATAGCGTACCGGGCTAGGCGGCATCTTAAAGCGCGTGGAATGGCGAGTAAAATGCACTACTAAACTTCTATGATAGGGCAATCAGAGACCCGATTAGATCATTTTATATTTTGGTTAATATAAGAATTCAGCGAAATTCTATCACATTTGTTCAATTTACGTCGCTCCTATTACAGATAGCTTATTGCGCTTAGAGGCATCTCAAAGCGCATGAAGTGACGAGTGAAATGCACTATTAAACTTCTAGGGTAGGGCAAACAGAGACCCGATTTTATCATTTTACATTATGGTTAATGTAAGAATTCAGCGAAATTCTATCACATTTGTTCCATTTACGTTGCTCCTATTTCAGATAACTTATTGGGCTTAGCGGCATCTCAAAGCGCATGAAGTGTCGAGTGAAATGCCCTATTAAACTTCTTGGGTAGGGCAAACAGAGACCCGATTAGATCATTTTATATTATGGTTAATATAAGAATTCGGCGTAGTTCTTTCACATTTGTTCAATTTACGTCGCTGCTATTCCAGATAGCTTATTGTGCTTAGCGGCATCTCAAAGCGCATGAAATGACGAGTGAAATGCACTATTAAACTTCTAGGGTAGGGCAAACAGAGACCCGATTAGATCACTTTATATTAAGGTTACTTTAAGAATTCAGCGAAATTCTATCACATTTGTTCCATTTACGTCGCTCCTATTTCAGATAGCGTACTGTGCTAGACGGCATCTTAAGGCGCGTGGAATGGCGAGTAAAATGCACAATGAAACTTCTATGGTAGGGAAACCAGAGACCCGATTAGATCATTTTATATTAAGGTTACTTTAAGAATTCAGCGAAATCCTATCACATTTGTTAAATTTACGTCGCTCCTATTTCAGATAGCCTATTGGGCTAAGCGGCATCTCAAAGCGCATGAAATGGCGTGTAAAATGCACGATTAAACTTCTAGGGTAGGGCAAACAGAGACCCGATTAGATCATTTTATATTTTGTTTAATATAAGAATTCAGCGAAATTCTATCACATTTGTTCAATTTACGTCGCTCCTATTTCAGACAGCTTATTGGGCTTAGCGGCATCTCAAAGCGCATGAAATGGCGAACAAAATGCACTATTAAACTTCTAGGCTAGGGCGAACAGAGACCAGATTAGATCATTTTATATTTTGGTTAATATAAGAATTCTGCGAAATTCTATCACATTTGTTCAACTTACGTCGCTCCTATTTCAGATAGCGTACCGGGCTAGGCGGCATCTTAAAGCGCGTGGAATGGCGAGTAAAATGCACTACTAAACTTCTATGATAGGGCAATCAGAGACCCGATTAGATCATTTTATATTTTGGTTAATATAAGAATTCAGCGAAATTCTATCACATTTGTTCAATTTACGTCGCTCCTATTACAGATAGCTTATTGTGCTTAGCGGCATCTCAAAGCGCATGAAGTGACGAGTGAAATGCACTATTAAACTTCTAGGGTAGGGCAAACAGAGACCCGATTTTATCATTTTACATTATGGTTAATGTAAGGATTCAGCGAAATTCTATCACATTTGTTCAATTTACGTTGCTCCTATTTCAGATAACTTATTGGGCTTAGCGGCATCTCAAAGCGCATGAAGTGTCGAGTGAAATTCCCTATTAAACTTCTTGGGTAGGGCAAACAGAGACCCGATTAGATCATTTTATATTATGGTTAATATAAGAATTCGGCGTAGTTCTTTCACATTTGTTCAATTTACGTCGCTGCTATTCCAGATAGCTTATTGTGCTTAGCGGCATCTCAAAGCGCATGAAATGACGAGTGAAATGCACTATTAAACTTCTAGGGTAGGGCAAACAGAGACCCGATTAGATCACTTTATATTAAGGTTACTTTAAGAATTCAGCGAAATTCTATCACATTTGTTCAATTTACGTCGCTCCTATTTCAGATAGCGTACTGTGCTAGACGGCATCTTAAGGCGCGTGGAATGGCGAGTAAAATGCACAATGAAACTTCTATGGTAGGGAAACCAGAGACCCGATTAGATCATTTTATATTAAGGTTACTTTAAGAATTCAGCGAAATCCTATCACATTTGTTCAATTTACGTCGCTCCTATTTCAGATAGCTTATTGGGCTTAGCGGCATCTCAAAGCGCATGAAGTGTCGAGTGAAATGCCCTATTAAACTTCTTGGGTAGGGCAAACAGAGACCCGATTAGATCATTTTATATTATGGTCAAGTTAAGAATTCAGCAAAATTCTATCACATTTGTTCAACTTACGTCGCTCCTATTTCAGATAGCGTACTGTGCTAGGCGGCATCTTAAAGCTCGTGGAATGGCGAGTAAAATGCACTACTAAACTTCTATGATTGGGCAATCAGAGACCCGATTAGCTCATTTTATATTTTGTTTAATATAAGATTTCAGGGAAACTCTATCACATTTGTTCAATTTACGTCGCTCCTATTTCAGATAGCTTATTGGGCTAAGCGGCATGTCAAAGCGCATGAAATGACGAGTGAAATGCACTATTAAACTTCTATGATAGGGCAATCAGAGATCCGATTAGATCATTTTATATTTTGTTTAATATAAGATTTCAGGGAAATTCTATCACATTTGTTCAATTTACGTCGCTCCTATTTCAGCTAGCTTATTGGGCTAAGCGGCATCTGAAGGCGCATGAAATGGCGAGTAAAATGCACTATTAAACTTCTAGGGTAGGGCAAACAGAGACCCGATGAGATCATTTTATATTATGGTTAATTTAAGATGTCAGCAGAATTTTATCACATTTGTTCAATTTACGTCGCTCCTATTTCAGATAGCGTACCGGGCTAGGCGGCATCTTAAAGCGCGTGGAATGGCGAGTAAAATGCACTACTAAACTTCTATGATAGGGCAATCAGAGACCCGATTAGATCATTTTATATTTTGGTTAATATAAGAATTCAACGAAATTCTATCACATTTGTTCAATTTACGTCGCTCCTATTACAGATAGCTTATTGTGCTTAGCGGCATCTCAAAGCGCATGAAGTGACGAGTGAAATGCACTATTAAACTTCTAGGGTAGGGCAAACAGAGACCCGATTTTATCATTTTACATTATGGTTAATGTAAGGATTCAGCGAAATTCTATCACATTTGTTCAATTTACGTTGCTCCTATTTCAGATAACTTATTGGGCTTAGCGGCATCTCAAAGCGCATGAAGTGTCGAGTGAAATGCCCTATTAAACTTCTTGGGTAGGGCAAACAGAGACCCGATTAGATCATTTTATATTATGGTTAATATAAGAATTCGGCGTAGTTCTTTCACATTTGTTCAATTTACGTCGCTGCTATTCCAGATAGCTTATTGTGCTTAGCGGCATCTCAAAGCGCATGAAATGACGAGTGAAATGCACTATTAAACTTCTAGGGTAGGGCAAACAGAGACCCGATTAGATCACTTTATATTAAGGTTACTTTAAGAATTCAGCGAAATTCTATCACATTTGTTCAATTTACGTCGCTCCTATTTCAGATAGCGTACTGTGCTAGACGGCATCTTAAGGCGCGTGGAATGGCGAGTAAAATGCACAATGAAACTTCTATGGTAGGGAAACCAGAGACCCGATTAGATCATTTTATATTAAGGTTACTTTAAGAATTCAGCGAAATCCTATCACATTTGTTCAATTTACGTCGCTCCTATTTCAGATAGCTTATTGGGCTTAGCGGCATCTCAAAGCGCATGAAGTGTCGAGTGAAATGCCCTATTAAACTTCTTGGGTAGGGCAAACAGAGACCCGATTAGATCATTTTATATTATGGTCAAGTTAAGAATTCAGCAAAATTCTATCACATTTGTTCAACTTACGTCGCTCCTATTTCAGATAGCGTACTGTGCTAGGCGGCATCTTAAAGCTCGTGGAATGGCGAGTAAAATGCACTACTAAACTTCTATGATTGGGCAATCAGAGACCCGATTAGCTCATTTTATATTTTGTTTAATATAAGATTTCAGGGAAACTCTATCACATTTGTTCAATTTACGTCGCTCCTATTTCAGATAGCTTATTGGGCTAAGCGGCATGTCAAAGCGCATGAAATGACGAGTGAAATGCACTGTTAAACTTCTATGATAGGGCAATCAGAGATCCGATTAGATCATTTTATATTTTGTTTAATATAAGATTTCAGGGAAATTCTATCACATTTGTTCAATTTACGTCGCTCCTATTTCAGCTAGCTTATTGGGCTAAGCGGCATCTGAAGGCGCATGAAATGGCGAGTAAAATGCACTATTAAACTTCTAGGGTAGGGCAAACAGAGACCCGATGAGATCATTTTATATTATGGTTAATTTAAGATGTCAGCAGAATTTTATCACATTTGTTCAATTTACGTCGCTCCTATTTCAGATAGCGTACCGGGCTAGGCGGCATCTTAAAGCGCGTGGAATGGCGAGTAAAATGCACTACTAAACTTCTATGATAGGGCAATCAGAGACCCGATTAGATCATTTTATATTTTGGTTAATATAAGAATTCAGCGAAATTCTATCACATTTGTTCAATTTACGTCGCTCCTATTACAGATAGCTTATTGCGCTTAGAGGCATCTCAAAGCGCATGATGTGACGAGTGAAATGCACTATTAAACTTCTAGGGTAGGGCAAACAGAGACCCGATTTTATCATTTTACATTATGGTTAATGTAAGAATTCAGCGAAATTCTTTCACATTTGTTCCATTTACGTTGCTCCTATTTCAGATAACTTATTGGGCTTAGCGGCATCTCAAAGCGCATGAAGTGTCGAGTGAAATGCCCTATTAAACTTCTTGGGTAGGGCAAACAGAGACCCGATTAGATCATTTTATATTATGGTTAATATAAGAATTCGGCGTAGTTCTTTCACATTTGTTCAATTTACGTCGCTGCTATTCCAGATAGCTTATTGTGCTTAGCGGCATCTCAAAGCGCATGAAATGACGAGTGAAATGCACTATTAAACTTCTAGGGTAGGGCAAACAGAGACCCGATTAGATCACTTTATATTAAGGTTACTTTAAGAATTCAGCGAAATTCTATCACATTTGTTCAATTTACGTCGCTCCTATTTCAGATAGCGTACTGTGCTAGACGGCATCTTAAGGCGCGTGGAATGGCGAGTAAAATGCACAATGAAACTTCTATGGTAGGGAAACCAGAGACCCGATTAGATCATTTTATATTAAGGTTACTTTAAGAATTCAGCGAAATCCTATCACATTTGTTCAATTTACGTCGCTCCTATTTCAGATAGCTTATTGGGCTTAGCGGCATCTCAAAGCGCATGAAGTGTCGAGTGAAATGCCCTATTAAACTTCTTGGGTAGGGCAAACAGAGACCCGATTAGATCATTTTATATTATGGTCAATTTAAGAATTCAGCAAAATTCTGTCACATTTGTTCAACTTACGTCGCTCCTATTTCAGATAGCGTACTGTGCTAGGCGGCATCTTAAAGCTCGTGGAATGGCGAGTAAAATGCACTACTAAACTTCTATGATTGGGCAATCAGAGACCCGATTAGCTCATTTTATATTTTGTTTAATATAAGATTTCAGGGAAACTCTATCACATTTGTTCAATTTACGTCGCTCCTATTTCAGATAGCTTATTGGGCTAAGCGGCATGTCAAAGCGCATGAAATGACGAGTGAAATGCACTGTTAAACTTCTATGATAGGGCAATCAGAGATCCGATTAGATCATTTTATATTTTGTTTAATATAAGATTTCAGGGAAATTCTATCACATTTGTTCAATTTACGTCGCTCCTATTTCAGATAGCTTATTGGGCTAAGCGGCATCTGAAGGCGCATGAAATGGCGAGTAAAATGCACTATTAAACTTCTAGGGTAGGGCAAACAGAGACCCGATGAGATCATTTTATATTATGGTTAATTTAAGATGTCAGCAGAATTTTATCACATTTGTTCAATTTACGTCGCTCCTATTGCAGATAGCGTACTGGGCTAGGCGGCATCTTAAAGCGCGTGGAATGGTGAGTAAAATGCACTATTAAACTTCTAGGGTAGGGCAATCAGAGACCCGATTAGATCATTTTATATTTTGGTTAATATAAGAATTCAACGAAATTCTATCACATTTGTTCAATTTACGTCGCTTCTATTACAGATAGCGTATTGGGCTAAGCGGTATCTCAAAACGCATGAAATGGCGAGTGAAATGCACCATTAGACTTCTATGGTACGGCGAACAGAGACCCGATTAGATCATTTTACATTAATGTTAATACAAGGATTCACGGAAATTCTATCACATTTGTTCAATTTACGTCGCTCCTATTTCAGATAGCGTATTCGGCTAAGCGGCATCTCAAAGCGCAAGAAATGGCGAGTAACATGCACTATTAAACTTCTAGGGTAGGGCAAACAGAGACCCGACTAGATCATTTTATGTTATGGTTAATTTAAGAATTGAGCGAAATTCTATCACATTTGTTCAACTTACGTCGCTCCTAATTTAAATAGCGTACTGAGCTAGGCGGCATCTTAAAGCGCGTGGAATGGCGAGTAAAATGCACTATTAAACTTCTAGGGTAGGGCGAACAGAGACACGATTAGATCATTTTACATTAAGGTTAATATAAGTATTCAGCGAGATTCTATCACATTTGTTCAACTTACGTCGCTCCTATTTCAGATAGCGTACTGGGCTAGGCGGCATCTTAAAGCGCGTGGAATGGCGAGTAAAACGCACTACTAAACTTCTATGATAGGGCAATCAGAGACCCGATTAGATCATTTTATATTTTGGTTAATATAAGAATTCAGCGAAATTCTATCACATTTGTTCAATTTACGTCGCTCCTATTTCAGATAGCTTATTGGGCTAAGCGGCATGTCAAAGCGCATGAAATGACGAGTGAAATACACTATTAAGCTTCTAGGGTAGGGCAAACAGAGACCCGATTATATCATTTTACATTATGGTTAATGTAAGAATTCAGCGAAATTCTATCACATTTGTTCAATTTACGTTGCTCCTATTTCAGATAGCTTATTGGGCTTAGCGGCATCTCAAAGCGCATGAAGTGTCGAGTGAAATGCCCTATTAAACTACTTGGGTAGGGCAAACAGAGACCCGATTAGATCATTTTATATTATGGTTAATTTAAGAATTCAGCAAAATTCTATCACATTTGTTCAACTTACGTCGCTCCTATTTCAGATAGCGTACTGTGCTAGGCGGCATCTTAAAGCTCGTGGAATGGCGAGTAAAATGCACTACTAAACTTCTATGATAGGGCAATCGGAGACCCGATTAGCTCATTTTATATTTTGTTTAATATAAGATTTCAGGGAAATTCTATCACATTTGTTCAATTTACGTCGCTCCTATTTCAGATAGCTTATTGGGCTAAGCGGCATGTCAAAGCGCATGAAATGACGAGTGAAATGCACTGTTAAACTTCTATGATAGGGCAATCAGAGACCCGATTAGATCATTTTATATTTTGTTTAATATAAGATTTCAGGGAAATTCTATCACATTTGTTCAATTTACGTCGCTCCTATTTCAGATAGCTTATTGGGCTAAGCGGCATCTGAAGGCGCATGAAATGGCGAGTAAAATGCACTATTAAACTTCAATGATAGGGCAATCAGAGACCCGATTAGATCATTTTATATTTTGGTTAATATAAGAATTCAACGAAATTCTATCACATTTGTTCAATATACGTCGCTTCTATTACAGATAGCTTATTGGGCTTAGCGGCATCTCAAAGCGCATGAAATGACGAGTGAAATGCACTATTAAACTTCTAGGGTAGGGCAAACAGAGACCCGATTAGGTTATTTTATATTATGGTTAATTTAAGAATTCAGCGAAATTCTATCACATTTGTTCAATTTACGTCGCTCCTATTACAGGTAGCTTATTGGGCTCAGCGGCATCTCAAAGCGCATGAAATGACGACTGAAATGCACTATTAAACTTCTAGGCTAGGGCGAACAGAGACCCGAGCAGATCATTTTATATTTTGGTTAATATAAGAATTCAGTGAAATTCTATCACATTTGTTCAATTTACGTCGCTCCTATTTCAAATAGCGTATTGGGCTCAGCGGCATCTCAAAGCGCATGAAATGGCGAGCAAAATGCACTATTAAACTTCTAGGGTAGGGCAAACAGAGACCCGATTAGATCATTTTATGTTATGGTTAATTTAAAAATTCAGCGAAATTCTATCACATTTGTTCAACTTACGTCGCTCCTATTTCAAATAGCGTATTGAGCTAAGCGGCATCTCAAAGCGCATGAAATGGCGAGCAAAATGCACTATCAAACTTCTAGGGTAGAGCAAACAGAGACCCGATTAGATCATTTTGTACTATGGTTAATTTAAGAATTCAGCAAAATTCTATCACATTTGTTCAATTCACGTCGCTCCTATTGCAGATAGCGAACTGGGCTATGCGGCATCTTAAAGCGTTCGGAATGGCGAGTAAAATGCACTATTTAACTTCTATCCTAGGGCAATCAGAGACCCGATTAGATCATTTTATATTTTGGTTAATATAAGAATTCAGTGAAATTCTATCACATTTGTTCAACTTATATCGCTCCTATTTCAGATAGCGTATTAGGCTAAGCGGCATCTCAAAGCGCATGAAATGACGAGTAAAATGCACTATTAAAGTTCTAGGGTAGAGCAAACAGTGACCCGATTAGATCATTTTATATTATGGTTAATTTAAGGATTGAGCGAAATTCTATCACATTCGTTCAATTTACGTCGCTCCTATTTCAGATAGCGTATTGGGCAAAGCGGCATCTCAAAGCGCAAGAAATGACGAGTGAAATGCACTATTAAACTTCTAGGGTAGGGCGAACAGAGACCCGATTAGATCATTTTACATTAAGGTTAATATAAGTATTCAGCGAGATTCTATCACACTTGTTCAATTTACGTCGCTTCTATTTCAGACAGCGTACTGGACTAGGCGGCATCTTAAAGCGCGTGGAATGTCGAGTAAAATGCACTATTAACCTTCTATGATAGGGCAATCAGAGACCAGATTAGATCATTTTATACTTTGGTTAATATAAGAATTCAGCGAAATTCTATCACATTTGTTCAATTTACGTCGCTCCTATTTCAGATAGCGTATTGGGCTAAGCGGCATCTCAAAGCGCATGAAATGACGAGTGAAATGCACTATCAAACTTCTAGGGTAGGGCAAACAGGGACCCGATTAGATCATTTTATATTATGGTTAATATAAGAATTCAGCGTAATTCTATCACATTTGTTCAAATTACGTCGTTCCTATTTCAGATAGCGTACTGGGCTAGGCGGCATCTTAAAGCGCGTGAAATGGCGAGTAACATGCACCATTAAACTTCTAGGGTAGGGCAAACCGAGACCCGATTAGATCATTTTATATTATGGTTAATTTAAGAATTCAGCAAAATTCTATCACATTTGTTCAATGTACGTCGCTCCTATTTCGGATAGCGTACTGGGCTAGGCGGCACCCAAAAGCGCGTGGAGTGGCGAGTAAAATGCACTATTAATCTTCTATGATAGGGCAATCAGAGACCCGATTAGATCATTTTATATTTTGGTTAATATAAGAATTCAGCGAAATTCTATCACATTTGTTCAATTTACGTCGCTCCTATTTCAGACAGCTTATTGGGCTTAGCGGCATCTCAAAGCGCATGAAATGGCGAACAAAATGCACTATTAAACTTCTAGGCTAGGGCGAACAGAGACCAGATTAGATCATTTTATATTTTGGTTAATATAAGAATTCTGCGAAATTCTATCACATTTGTTCAACTTACGTCGCTCCTATTTCAGATAGCGTACCTGGCTAGGCGGCATCTTAAAGCGCGTGGAATGGCGAGTAAAATGCACTGCTAAACTTCTATGATAGGGCAATCAGAGACCCGATTAGATCATTTTATATTTTGTTTAATATAAGATTTCAGGGAAATTCTATCACATTTGTTTAATTTACGTCGCTCCTATTTCAGATAGCGTATTGGGCGAAGCGGCATCTCAATGCGCATGAAATGGCGACTAAAATGCACTATTAAACTTCTAGGGTGGGGCAAGCAGAGACGCGATTAGATCATTTTATATTATGGTTAATTTAAGAATTCAGCAAAATTCTATCACATTCGTTCAATTTAGGTCGCTCCTATTTCAGATAGCGTACTGGGATGGGCGGCATCTTAAAGCGCGTGGAATGCCGAGTAAAATCCACTATTAAACTTCTAGGCTAGGGCGAACAGAGACCAGATTAGATCATTTTACATTCTGGTTAATAAAATAATTCAGCGAAATTCTATCACATTTGTTCAACTTTCGTCGCTCATATTTCAGATAGCGTATTGGGCTAAGCGGCATCTCAAAGCGCATGAAATGGCGAGTAAAATGCACTATTAAACTTCTAGGGTAGGGCAATCAGTGACCCGATTAGATCCTTTTATATTATAGTTAATTTAAGAATTCAGCGAAATTCTATCACATTTGTTCAATTTACGTCGCTCCCATTTCAGATAGCGCATTGGGCTAAGCGGCATCTCAAAGCGCATGAAATGGCGACTAAAATGCACTATTAAACTTCTAGGGTAGGGCAAGCAGAGACCCGATTAGATCATTTTATATTATGGTTAATTTAAGAATTCAGCAAAATTCTATCACATTTGTTCAATGTACGTCGCTCCTATTTCGGATAGCGTACTGGGCTAGGCGGCACCCAAAAGCGCGTGGAGTGCCGAGTAAAATGCACTATTAATCTTCTATGATAGGGCAATCAGAGACCCGATTAGATCATTTTATATTTTGGTTAATATAAGAATTCAGCGAAATTCTATCACATTTGTTCAATTTACGTCGCTCCTATTACAGATAGCTTATTGTGCTTAGCGGCATCTCAAAGCGCATGAAGTGACGAGTGAAATGCACTATTAAACTTCTAGGGTAGGGCGAACAGAGACCCGATTAGATCATTTTACATTAAGGTTAATATGAGTATTCAGCGAAATTCTATCACATTTGTTCAATTTACGTCGCTCCTATTTCAGATAGCGTACTGTGCTAGACGGCATCTTAAGGCGCGTGGAATGGCGAGTAAAATGCACAATGAAACTTCTATGGTAGGGAAACCAGAGACCCGATTAGATCATTTTATATTAAGGTTACTTTAAGAATTCAGCGAAATCCTATCACATTTGTTCAATTTACGTCGCTCCTATTTCAGATAGCTTATTGGGCTTAGCGGCATCTCAAAGCGCATGAAGTGTCGAGTGAAATGCCCTATTAAACTTCTTGGGTAGGGCAAACAGAGACCCGATTAGATCATTTTATATTATGGTCAATTTAAGAATTCAGCAAAATTCTATCACATTTGTTCAACTTACGTCGCTCCTATTTCAGATAGCGTACTGTGCTAGGCGGCATCTTAAAGCTCGTGGAATGGCGAGTAAAATGCACTACTAAACTTCTATGATTGGGCAATCAGAGACCCGATTAGCTCATTTTATATTTTGTTTAATATAAGATTTCAGGGAAACTCTATCACATTTGTTCAATTTACGTCGCTCCTATTTCAGATAGCTTATTGGGCTAAGCGGCATGTCAAAGCGCATGAAATGACGAGTGAAATGCACTGTTAAACTTCTATGATAGGGCAATCAGAGATCCGATTAGATCATTTTATATTTTGTTTAATATAAGATTTCAGGGAAATTCTATCACATTTGTTCAATTTACGTCGCTCCTATTTCAGATAGCTTATTGGGCTAAGCGGCATCTGAAGGCGCATGAAATGGCGAGTAAAATGCACTATTAAACTTCTATGATAGGGCAATCAGAGACCCGATTAGATCATTTTATATTTTGGTTAATATAAGAATTCAACGAAATTCTATCACATTTGTTCAATTTACGTCGCTTCTATTACAGATAGCTTATTGGGCTTAGCGGCATCTCAAAGCGCATGAAATGACGAGTGAAATGCACTATTAAACTTCTAGGGTAGGGCAAACAGAGACCCGATTAGGTTATTTTATATTATGGTTAATTTAAGAATTCAGCGAAATTCTATCACATTTGTTCAATTTACGTCGCTCCTATTACAGGTAGCTTATTGGGCTCAGCGGCATCTCAAAGCGCATGAAATGGCGAGTAAAATGCACTATTAAACTTCTATCCTAGGGCAATCAGAGACCCGATTAGATGATTTTATATTTTGGTTAATATAAGAATTCAGTGAAATTCTATCACATTTGTTCAATTTACGTCGCTCCTTTTTCAGATAGCGTATTGGGCAAAGCGGCATCTCAAAGCGTATGAAATGGCGAATAAAATGCACTATTAAAGTTCTAGGCTAGGGCGAACAGAGACCCGATTAGATCATTTTACATTATGGTTAATAAAAGAATTCAGCGAAATTCTATCACATTTGTTCAACTTACGTCGCTCCTATTTCAGATAGCGTACTGGGCTAGGCGCCATCTTAAAGCGCGTGGAATGGCGAGTAAAATGCACTGCTCAACTTTTATGATAGGGCAATCAGAGACCCGATTAGATCATTTTATATTTTGTTTAATATAAGATTTCAGGGAAATTCTATCACATTTGTTTAATTTACGTCGCTCCTATTTCAGATAGCGTATTGGGCGAAGCGGCATCTCAATGCGCATGAAATGGCGACTAAAATGCACTATTAAACTTCTAGGGTAGGGCAAGCAGAGACCCGATTAGATCATTTTATATTATGGTTAATTTAAGAATTCTGCAAAATTCTATCACATTCGTTCAATTTAGGTCGCTCCTATTTCAGATAGCGTAGTGGGCTAGGCGGCATCTTAAAGCGCGTGGAATGCCGAGTAAAATCCACTATTAAACTTCTAGGCTGGGGCGAACAGAGACCAGATTAGATCATTTCACATTCTGGTTAATAAAATAATTCAGCGAAATTCTATCACCTTTGTTCAACTTTCGTCGCTCCTATTTCAGATAGCGTATTGGGCTAAGCGGCATCTCAAAGCGCATGAAATGGCGAGTAACATGCACCATTAAACTTCTAGGGTAGGGCAAACAGAGACCCGATTAGATCATTTTATATTATGGTTAATTTAAGAATTCAGCAAAATTCTATCACATTTGTTCAATGTACGTCGCTCCTATTTCGGATAGCGTACTGGGCTAGGCGGCACCCAAAAGCGCGTGGAGTGGCGAGTAAAATGCACTATTAATCTTCTATGATAGGGCAATCAGAGACCCGATTAGATCATTTTATATTTTGGTTAATATAAGAATTCAGCGAAATTCTATCACATTTGTTCAATTTACGTCGCTCGTATTTTAGATAGCTTATTGTGCTTAGCGGCATCTCAAAGCGCATGAAATGACGAGTGAAATGCACTATTAAACTTCTAGGGTAGGGCAAACAGAGACCCGATTAGATCATTTTATGTTATGGTAAATTTAAGAATTCAGCGAAATTCTATCACATTTGTTCAATTTACGTCGCTCCTATTTCAGATAGCTTATTGGGCTAAGCGGCATGTCAAAGCGCATGAAATGACGAGTGAAATGCACTGTTAAACTTCTATGATAGGGCAATCAGAGATCCGATTAGATCATTTTATATTTTGTTTAATATAAGATTTCAGGGAAATTCTATCACATTTGTTCAATTTACGTCGCTCCTATTTCAGATAGCTTATTGGGCTAAGCGGCATCTGAAGGCGCATGAAATGGCGAGTAAAATGCACTATTAAACTTCTATGATAGGGCAATCAGAGACCCGATTAGATCATTTTATATTTTGGTTAATATAAGAATTCAACGAAATTCTATCACATTTGTTCAATTTACGTCGCTTCTATTACAGATAGCTTATTGGGCTTAGCGGCATCTCAAAGCGCATGAAATGACGAGTGAAATGCACTATTAAACTTCTAGGGTAGGGCAAACAGAGACCCGATTAGGTTATTTTATATTATGGTTAATTTAAGAATTCAGCGAAATTCTATCACATTTGTTCAATTTACGTCGCTCCTATTACAGGTAGCTTATTGGGCTCAGCGGCATCTCAAAGCGCATGAAATGGCGAGCAAAATGCACTATTAAACTTCTATCCTAGGGCAATCAGAGACCCGATTAGATGATTTTATATTTTGGTTAATATAAGAATTCAGTGAAATTCTATCACATTTGTTCAATTTACGTCGCTCCTTTTTCAGATAGCGTATTGGGCAAAGCGGCATCTCAAAGCGTATGAAATGGCGAATAAAATGCACTATTAAAGTTCTAGGCTAGGGCGAACAGAGACCCGATTAGATCATTTTACATTATGGTTAATAAAAGAATTCAGCGAAATTCTATCACATTTGTTCAACTTACGTCGCTCCTATTTCAGATAGCGTACTGGGCTAGGCGCCATCTTAAAGCGCGTGGAATGGCGAGTAAAATGCACTGCTCAACTTTTATGATAGGGCAATCAGAGACCCGATTAGATCATTTTATATTTTGTTTAATATAAGATTTCAGGGAAATTCTATCACATTTGTTTAATTTACGTCGCTCCTATTTCAGATAGCGTATTGGGCGAAGCGGCATCTCAATGCGCATGAAATGGCGACTAAAATGCACTATTAAACTTCTAGGGTGGGGCAAGCAGAGACGCGATTAGATCATTTTATATTATGGTTAATTTAAGAATTCAGCAAAATTCTATCACATTCGTTCAATTTAGGTCGCTCCTATTTCAGATAGCGTACTGGGTTGGGCGGCATCTTAAAGCGCGTGGAATGCCGAGTAAAATCCACTATTAAACTTCTAGGCTAGGGCGAACAGAGACCAGATTAGATCATTTTACATTCTGGTTAATAAAATAATTCAGCGAAATTCTATCACATTTGTTCAACTTTCGTCGCTCATATTTCAGATAGCGTATTGGGCTAAGCGGCATCTCAAAGCGCATGAAATGGCGAGTAAAATGCACTATTAAACTTCTAGGGTAGGGCAAGCAGAGACCCGATTAGATCATTTTATATTATGGTTAATTTAAGAATTCTGCAAAATTCTATCACATTCGTTCAATTTAGGTCGCTCCTATTTCAGATAGCGTAGTGGGCTAGGCGGCATCTTAAAGCGCGTGGAATGCCGAGTAAAATCCACTATTAAACTTCTAGGCTGGGGCGAACAGAGACCAGATTAGATCATTTCACATTCTGGTTAATAAAATAATTCAGCGAAATTCTATCACCTTTGTTCAACTTTCGTCGCTCCTATTTCAGATAGCGTATTGGGCTAAGCGGCATCTCAAAGCGCATGAAATGGCGAGTAACATGCACCATTAAACTTCTAGGGTAGGGCAAACAGAGACCCGATTAGATCATTTTATATTATGGTTAATTTAAGAATTCAGCAAAATTCTATCACATTTGTTCAATGTACGTCGCTCCTATTTCGGATAGCGTACTGGGCTAGGCGGCACCCAAAAGCGCGTGGAGTGGCGAGTAAAATGCACTATTAATCTTCTATGATAGGGCAATCAGAGACCCGATTAGATCATTTTATATTTTGGTTAATATAAGAATTCAGCGAAATTCTATCACATTTGTTCAATTTACGTCGCTCGTATTTTAGATAGCTTATTGTGCTTAGCGGCATCTCAAAGCGCATGAAATGACGAGTGAAATGCACTATTAAACTTCTAGGGTAGGGCAAACAGAGACCCGATTAGATCATTTTATGTTATGGTAAATTTAAGAATTCAGCGAAATTCTATCACATTTGTTCAACTTACGTCGCTCCTAATTTAGATAGCGTACTGGGCTAGGCGGCATCTTAAAGCGCGTGGAATGGCGAGTAAAATGCACTGCTATACTTCTATGATAGGGCAATCAGAGACCAGACTAGATCATTTTATACCTTGGTTAATATAAGAATTCAGCGAAATTCTATCACATTTGTTAAATTTACGTCGCTCCTATTTCAGATAGCCTATTGGGCTAAGCGGCATCTCAATGCGCATGAAATGGCGTGTAAAATGCACGATTAAACTTCTAGGGTAGGGCAAACAGAGACCCGATTAGATCATTTTATATTTTGGTTAATATAAGAATTCAGCGAAATTCTATCACATTTGTTCAATGTACGTCGCTCCTATTTCGGATAGCGTACTGGGCTAGGCGGCACCCAAAAGCGCGTGGAGTGGCGAGTAAAATGCACTATTAATCTTCTATGATAGGGCAATCAGAGACCCGATTAGATCATTTTATATTTTGGTTAATATAAGAATTCAGCGAAATTCTATCACATTTGTTCAATTTACGTCGCTCGTATTTTAGATAGCTTATTGTGCTTAGCGGCATCTCAAAGCGCATGAAATGACGAGTGAAATGCACTATTAAACTTCTAGGGTAGGGCAAACAGAGACCCGATTAGATCATTTTATGTTATGGTAAATTTAAGAATTCAGCGAAATTCTATCACATTTGTTCAACTTACGTCGCTCCTAATTTAGATAGCGTACTGGGCTAGGCGGCATCTTAAAGCCCGTGGAATGGCGAGTAAAATGCACTGCTATACTTCTATGATAGGGCAATCAGAGACCAGACTAGATCATTTTATACCTTGGTTAATATAAGAATTCAGCGAAATTCTATCACATTTGTTAAATTTACGTCGCTCCTATTTCAGATAGCCTATTGGGCTAAGCGGCATCTCAATGCGCATGAAATGGCGTGTAAAATGCACGATTAAACTTCTAGGGTAGGGCAAACAGAGACCCGATTAGATCATTTTATATTTTGGTTAATATAAGAATTCAGCGAAATTCTATCACATTTGTTCAATGTACGTCGCTCCTATTTCGGATAGCGTACTGGGCTAGGCGGCATCCTATAGCGCGTGGAGTGGCGAGTAAAATGCACTATTAATCTTCTATGATAGGGCAATCAGAGACCCGATTAGATCATTTTATATTTTGGTTAATATAAGAATTCAGCGGAATTCTATCACATTTGTTCAATTTACGTCGCTCGTATTTTAGATAGCTTATTGTGCTTAGCGGCATCTCAAAGCGCATGAAATGACGAGTGAAATGCACTATTAAACTTCTAGGGTAGGGCAAACAGAGACCCGATTAGATCATTTTATGTTATGGTAAATTTAAGAATTCAGCGAAATTCTATCACATTTGTTCAACTTACGTCGCTCCTAATTTAGATAGCGTACTGGGCTAGGCGGCATCTTAAAGCCCGTGGAATGGCGAGTAAAATGCACTGCTATACTTCTATGATAGGGCAATCAGAGACCAGACTAGATCATTTTATACCTTGGTTAATATAAGAATTCAGCGAAATTCTATCACATTTGTTAAATTTACGTCGCTCCTATTTCAGATAGCCTATTGGGCTAAGCGGCATCTCAATGCGCATGAAATGGCGTGTAAAATGCACGATTAAACTTCTAGGGTAGGGCAAACAGAGACCCGATTAGATCATTTTATATTTTGTTTAATATAAGAATTCAGCGAAATTCTATCACATTTGTTCAATTTACGTCGCTCCTATTTCAGACAGCTTATTGGGCTGAGCGGCATCTCAAAGCGCATGAAATGGCGAACAAAATGCACTATTAAACTTCTAGGCTAGGGCGAACAGAGACCAGATTAGATCATTTTATATTTTGGTTAATATAAGAATTCTGCGAAATTCTATCACATTTGTTCAACTTACGTCGCTCCTATTTCAGATAGCGTACCGGGCTAGGCGGCATCTTAAAGCGCGTGGAATGGCGAGTAAAATGCACTACTAAACTTCTATGATAGGGCAATCAGAGACCCGATTAGATCATTTTATATTTTGGTTAATATAAGAATTCAGCGAAATTCTATCACATTTGTTCAATTTACGTCGCTCCTATTACAGATAGCTTGTTGTGCTTAGCGGCATCTCAAAGCGCATGAAGTGACGAGTGAAATGCACTATTAAACTTCTAGGGTAGGGCAAACAGAGACCCGATGAGATCATTTTATATTATGGTTAATTTAAGATGTCAGCAGAATTTTATCACATTTGTTCAATTTACGTCGCTCCTATTTCAGATAGCGTACTGGGCTAGGCGGCATCTTAAAGCGCGTGGAATGGTGAGTAAAATGCACTATTAAACTTCTAGGGTAGGGCAATCAGAGACCCGATTAGATCATTTTATATTTTGGTTAATATAAGAATTCAACGAAATTCTATCACATTTGTTCAATTTACGTCGCTTCTATTACAGATAGCGTATTGGGCTAAGCGGTATCTCAAAACGCATGAAATGGCGAGTAAAATGCAATACTAAACTTCTAGGATAAGGCAAACAGAGACCCGATTAGATTATTTTATATTACGGTTAATATAAGAATTCAGTGTAATTATATCACATTTGTTCAACTTACGTCGCTCCTAATTTAGATAGCGTACTGGGCTAGGCAGCATCTTAAAGCGCGTGGAATGGCGAGTAGAATGCCCTGCTATACTTCTATGATAGGGCAATCAGAGACCCGATTAGATCATTTTATATTTTGTTTAATATAAGATTTCAGGGAAATTCTATCACATTTGTTCAATTTACGTCGCTCCTATTTCAGATAGCGTATTGGGCTAAGCGGCATCTCAAGGCGCATGAAATGGCGAATGAAATGCGCTACTAAACTTCTAGGCTAGGGCGAACAGAGACCCGATCAGATCATTGTACATTAAGGTTAATATAAGTATTCAGCGAGATTCTATCACACTTGTTCAAGTTACGTCGCTTCTATTTCAGACAGCGTACTGAGCTAGGCGGCATCTTAAAGCGCGTGGAATGGCGAGTAAAATGCACTATTAATCTTCTATGATAGGGCAATCAGAGACCAGATTAGATCATTATATACTTTGGTTAATATAAGAATTCAGCGAAATTCTATCACATTTGTTCAATTTACGTCGCGCCTATTTCAGATAGCGTATTGGGCTAAGCGGCATCTCAAAGCGCATGAAATGACGAGTGAAATGCACTATTAAACTTCTAGGGTAGGGCAAACAGGGACCCGATTAGATCATTTTATATTATGGTTAATTTAAGAATTCAGCGAATTTCTATCACATTTGTTCAATTTACGTCGCTTCTATTACAGATAGCTTATTGGGCTTAGCGGCATCTCAAAGCGCATGAAATGGCGAGTGAAATGCACCATTAGACTTCTATGGTACGGCGAACAGAGACCCGATTAGATCATTTTACATTAATGTTAATACAAGGATTCACGGAAATTCTATCACATTTGTTCAATTTACGTCGCTCCTATTTCAGATAGCGTATTCGGCTAAGCGGCATCTCAAAGCGCAAGAAATGGCGAGTAACATGCACTATTAAACTTCTAGGGTAGGGCAAACAGAGACCCGACTAGATCATTTTATGTAATGGTTAATTTAAGAATTGAGCGAAATTCTATCACATTTGTTCAACTTACGTCGCTCCTAATTTAAATAGCGTACTGAGCTAGGCGGCATCTTAAAGCGCGTGGAATGGCGAGTAAAATGCACTATTAAACTTCTAGGGTAGGGCGAACAGAGACATGATTAGATCATTTTACATTAAGGTTAATATAAGTATTCAGCGAGATTCTATCACATTTGTTCAATTTACGTCGCTCCTATTTCAGACAGCGTACTGGGCTAGGCGGCATCTTAAAGTGTGTGGAATGGCGAACAAAATGCACTATTAAGCTTCTAGGCTAGGGCGAACAGAGACCAGATTAGATCATTTTATATTTTGGTTAATATAAGAATTCTGCGAAATTCTATCACATTTGTTCAACTTACGTCGCTCCTATTTCAGATAGCGTACTGGGCTAGGCGGCATCTTAAATCGCGTGGAATGGCGAGTAAAACGCACTACTAAACTTCTATGATAGGGCAATCAGAGACCCGATTAGATCATTTTATATTTTGGTTAATATAAGAATTCAGCGAAATTCTATCACATTTGTTCAATTTACGTCGCTCCTATTACAGATAGCTTATTGTGCTTAGCGGCATCTCAAAGCGCATGAAGTGACGAGTGAAATGCACTATTAAGCTTCTAGGGTAGGGCAAACAGAGACCCGATTATATCATTTTACATTATGGTTAATGTAAGAATTCAGCGAAATTCTATCACATTTGTTCAATTTACGTTGCTCCTATTTCAGATAGCTTATTGGGCTTAGCGGCATCTCAAAGCGCATGAAGTGTCGAGTGAAATGCCCTATTAAACTACTTGGGTAGGGCAAACAGAGACCCGATTAGATCATTTTATATTATGGTTAATTTAAGAATTCAGCAAAATTCTATCACATTTGTTCAACTTACGTCGCTCCTATTTCAGATAGCGTACTGTGCTAGGCGGCATCTTAAAGCTCGTGGAATGGCGAGTAAAATGCACTACTAAACTTCTATGATAGGGCAATCGGAGACCCGATTAGCTCATTTTATATTTTGTTTAATATAAGATTTCAGGGAAATTCTATCACATTTGTTCAATTTACGTCGCTCCTATTTCAGATAGCTTATTGGGCTAAGCGGCATGTCAAAGCGCATGAAATGACGAGTGAAATGCACTGTTAAACTTCTATGATAGGGCAATCAGAGACCCGATTAGATCATTTTATATTTTGTTTAATATAAGATTTCAGGGAAATTCTATCACATATGTTCAATTTACGTCGCTCCTATTTCAGATAGCTTATTGGGCTAAGCGGCATCTGAAGGCGCATGAAATGGCGAGTAAAATGCACTATTAAACTTCAATGATAGGGCAATCAGAGACCCGATTAGATCATTTTATATTTTGGTTAATATAAGAATTCAACGAAATTCTATCACATTTGTTCAATTTACGTCGTTCCTATTTCAGATAGCATCCTGGGCTAAGCGGCATCTAAAAGCGCATGAAATGGCGAGTATAATGCACTATTATACTTCTAGGATAAGGCAAACAGAGACCCGATTAGATCATTTTATATTACGGTTAATATAAGAATTCAGCGTAATTCTATCACATTTGTTCAACTTACGTCGTTCCTATTTCAGATAGCGTACTGGGCTAGGCGGCATCTTAAAGCGCGTGGAATGGCGAGTAAAGTGCACTATTAAACTTCTATGATAGGGCAATCAGAGACCCGATTAGATCATTTTATATATTGGTTAATATAAGAATTCAACGAAATTCTATCACATTTGTAAAATTTACGTCGCTCCTATTACAGATAGCTTATTGGGCTTAGCGGCATCTCAAAGCGCATGGAATGACGAGTGAAATGCACTATTAAACTTCTAGGGTAGGGCAAACAGTCACGCGATTAGATCATTTTATATTATGGTTAATTTAAGAATTCAGCAAAATTCTATCACATTTGCTCAATTTACGTCGCTCCTATTTCAGATAGCGTATTGGGCTAAGCGGTATCTCAAAGCGCATGAAATGGCGAGTAAAATGCAATACTAAACTTCTAGGATAAGGCAAACAGAGACCCGATTAGATTATTTTATATTACGGTAATATAAGAATTCAGCGTAATTCTATCACATTTGTTCAACATACGTCGCTCCTAATTTAGATAGCGTACTGGGCTAGGCGGCATCTTAAAGCGCGTGGAATGGCGAGTAAAATGCACTGCTAAACTTCTATGATAGGGCAATCAGAGACCCAATTAGATCATTTTATATTTTGTTTAATATAAGATTTCAGGGAAATTCTATCACATTTGTTCAATTTACGTCGCTCCTATTTCAGATAGCGTATTGGGCTAAGCGGCATCTCAAAGCGCATGAAATGACGAGTGAAATGCACTATTAAACTTCTAGGGTAGGGCAAACCGGGGCCCGATTAGATCATTTTATATTATGGTTAATTTAAGAATTCAGCGAAATTCTATCACATTTGTTCAATTTACGTCGCTTCTATTACAGATAGCTTATTGGGCTTAGCGGCATCTCAAAGCGCATGAAATGACGAGTGAAATGCACTGTTAAACTTCTAGGGTAGGGCAAACAGAGACCCGACTAGGTCATTTTATATTATGGTTAATTTAAGAATTCAGCAAAATTCTATCACATTTGTTCAATTTACGTCGTTCCAATTTCAGATAGCGTCCTGGGCTAAGCGGCATCTAAAAGCGCATGAAATGGCGAGTATAATGCACTATTATACTTCTAGGATGAGGCAAACAGAGACCCGATTAGATCATTTTATATTACGGTTAATATAAGAATTCAGCGTAATTCTATCACATTTGTTCAATTTACGTCGCTCCTATTTCAAATAGCTTATTGGGCGAAGCGGCGTCTCAAAGCGCATGAAATGACGAGTGAAATCCACTATTAAACTTCTAGGATAAGGCAAACAGAGACCCGATTAGATCATTTTATATTTTGGTTAATATAAGAATTCAGCGAAATTCTATCACATTTGTTCAATTTACGTCGCTCCTATTTCAGATAGCTTATTGGGCAAAGCGGCATCTCAAAGCGCAAGAAATGGCGAGTGACATGCACTATTAAACTTCTAGGGTAGGGCAAACAGAGACCCGATTTTATCATTTTACATTATGGTTAATTTAAGAATTCAGCGAAATTCTATCACATTTGTTCAACTTACGTCGCTCCTAATTGAGATAGCGTACTGGGCTAGGCGGCATCTTAAAGCGCGTGGAATGGCGAGTAAAATGCACGGCTAAACTTCTATGATAGGGCAATCAGAGATCCGATTAGATCATTTTATATTTTGTTTAATATAAGATTTCAGGGAAATTCTATCACATTTGTTTAATTTACGTCGCTCCTATTTCAGATAGCGTATTGGGCGAAGCGGCATCTCAAAGCGCATGAAATGGCGACTAAAATGCACAATTGAACTTCTAGGGTGGGGCAAGCAGAGACCCGATTAGATCATTTTATATTATGGTTAATTTAAGAATTCAGCAAAATTCTATCACATTCGTTCAATTTAGGTCGCTCCTATTTCAGATACCGTACTGGGCTAGGCGGCATCATAAAGCGCGTGGAATGCCGAGCAAAATCCACTATTAAACTTCTAGGCTAGGGCGAACAGAGACCAGATTAGATCATTTTACATTCTGGTTAATAAAATAATTCAGCGAAATTCTATCACCTTTGTTCAACTTTCGTCGCTCCTATTACAGATAGCTTATTGTGCTTAGCGGCATCTCAAAGCGCATGAAGTGACGAGTAAAATGCACTATTAAACTTCTAGGTTAGGGAAAACAGAGACCCGATTAGATCATTTTATATTATGGTTAATTTAAGAATTCAGCAAAATTCTATCACATTTGTTCAATGTACGTCGCTCCTACTTCGGATAGCGTGCTGGGCTAGGCGGCACCCTAAAGCGCGTGGAGTGGCGAGTAAAATGCACTATTAATCTTCTATGATAGGGCAATCAGAGACCCGATTAGATCATTTTATATTTTGGTTAATATAAGAATTCAGCGAAATTCTATCACATTTGTTCAATTTACGTCGCTCATATTTCAGATAGCGTATTGGGCTAAGCGGCATCTCAAAGCGCATGAAATGGCGAGCAAAATGCACTATTAAAGTTCTAGGGTAGGGCAATCAGTGACCCGATTAGATCATTTTATATTATAGTTGATTTAAGAGTTCAGCGAAATTCTATCACATTTGTTCAATTTACGTCGCTCCTATTTCAAATAGCGTATTGGGCGAAGCGGCGTCTCAAAGCGCATGAAATGACGAGTGAAATGCACTATTAAACTTCTAGGGTAGGGCAAACAGAGACCCGATTAGATCATTTGATATTATGGTTAATTTAAGAATTCAGCGAAATTCTATCACATTTGTTCAATTTACGTCGCTCCTATTTCAGACAGCGTACTGGGCTTGGCGGCATCTTAAAGCGCGTGGAATGGCGAGTAAAATGCACTACTAAACTTCTATGATAGGGCAATCAGAGACCCGAATAGATCATTTTATATTTTGGTTAATATAAGAATTCAGCGAAATTCTATCACATTTGTTCAATTTACGTCGCTCCTATTACAGATAGCTTATTGTGCTTAGCGGCATCTCAAAGCGCATGAAGTGACGAGTGAAATGCACTATTAAGCTTCTAGGGTAGGGCAAACAGAGACCCGATTATATCATTTTACATTATGGTTAATGTAAGAATTCAGCGAAATTCTATCACATTTGTTCAATTTACGTTGCTCCTATTTCAGATAGCTTATTGGGCTTAGCGGCATCTCAAAGCGCATGAAGTGTCGAGTGAAATGCCCTATTAAACTACTTGGGTAGGGCAAACAGAGACCCGATTAGATCATTTTATATTATGGTTAATTTAAGAATTGAGCAAAATTCTATCACATTTGTTCAACTTACGTCGCTCCTATTTCAGATAGCGTACTGTGCTAGGCGGCATCTTAAAGCTCGTGGAATGGCGAGTAAAATGCACTACTAAACTTCTATGATAGGGCAATCGGAGACCCGATTAGCTCATTTTATATTTTGTTTAATATAAGATTTCAGGGAAATTCTATCACATTTGTTCAATTTACGTCGCTCCTATTTCAAATAGCGTATTGGGCTCAGCGGCATCTCAAAGCGCATGAAATGGCGAGCAAAATGCACTATTAAACTTCTAGGGTAGGGCAAACAGAGACCCGATTAGATCATTTTATGTTATGGTTAATTTAAGAATTCAGCGAAATTCTATCACATTTGTTCAACTTACGTCGCTCCGATTTCAAACAGCGTATTAAGCTAAGCGGCATCTCAAAGCGCATGAAATGGCGAGCAAAATGCACTATTAAACTTCTAGGGTACAGCAAACAGAGACCCGATTAGATCATTTTGTACTATGGTTAATATAAGAATTCAGCGGAATTCTATCACATTTGTTCAATTTGCGTCGCTCCTATTACAAATAGCTTATTAGGCTAAGCGGCATCTCAAAGCGCATGAAATGATGAGTAAAATGCACTATTAAAGTTCTAGGGTAGGGCAAACAGAGACCCGATTAGATCATTTTATATTATGGTTAATTTAAGGATTGAGCGAAATTCTATCACATTCGTTCAATTTACGTCGCTCCTATTTCAGATAGCGTACTGGACTAGGCGGCATCTTAAAGCGCGTGGAATGGCGAGTAAAATGCACTATTAAACTTCGATGATAGGGCAATCAGAGACACGATTAGATCATTTTATATTTTGGTTAATATAAGAATTCAACGAAATTCTATCACATTTGTAAAATTTACGTCGCTCCTATTACAGATAGCTTATTGGGCTTAGCGGCATCTCAAAGCACATGCAATGGCGAGTAAAATGCACTATTAAACTTCTACGGTAGGGCAAACAGAGACCCGATTAGATCATTTTATATTATGGTTAATTTAAGAATTCAGTGAAATTCTATCACATTTGTTCAATTTACGTCGTTCCTATTTCAGATAGCGTCGTAGGCTAAGCGGCATCTAAAAGCGCATGAAATGGCGAATAAAATGCACTATTAAACTTCTAGGCTAGGGCGAACAGAGACCCGATTAGATCATTTTATATTATGGTTAATATAATATTTCAGGGAGATTCTATCACATCTGTTCAATTTACGTCGCTCCTATTTCAGATAGCGTATTCGGCTAAGCGGCATCTCAAAGCGCATAAAATGGCGAATAAAATGCACTATTAAACTACTAGGCTAGGGCGAACAGAGACCCGATTAGATCATTTTATATTTTGGTTAATATAAGAATTCTGCGAAATTCTATCACATTTGTTCAATTTACGTCGCTCCTATTTCAGATAGCTTATTGGGCTTAGCGGCATCTCAATCCGCATGAAATGACGAGCATAATGCACTATTAAACTTCTAGGATAAGGCAAACAGAGACCCGATTAGATCATTTTACATTAAGGTTAATATAAGAATTCAACGAAATTCTATCACATTTGTTCAATTTACGTCGTTCCTATTTCAGATAGCGTCCTGGGCTAAGCGGCATCTAAAAGCGCATGAAATGGCGAGTATAATGCACTATTATACTACTAGGATGAGGCAAACAGAGACCCGATTAGATCATTTTATATTACGGTTAATATAAGAATTCTGCGAAATTCTATCACATTTGTTCAATTTACGTCGCTCCTATTTCAGATAGCTTATTGGGCTTAGCGGCATCTCAATCCGCATGAAATGACGAGTATAATGCACTATTAAACTTCTAGGATAAGGCAAACAGAGACCCGATTAGATCATTTTACATTAAGGTTAATATAATTCAACGAAATTCTATCACATTTGTTCAATTTACGTCGTTCCTATTTCAGATAGCGTCCTGGGCTAAGCGGCATCTGAAAGCGCATGAAATGGCGTGTATAATGCACTATTATACTACTAGGATGAGGCAAACAGAGACCCGATTAGATCATTTTATATTACGGTTAATATAAGAATTCAGCGAAATTCTATCACATTTGTTCAATTTACGTCGCTCCTATTTCAAATAGCGTATTGGGCTCAGCGGCATCTCAAAGCGCATGAAATGGCGAGCAAAATGCACTATTAAACTTCTAGGGTAGGGCAAACAGAGACCCGATTAGATCATTTTATGTTATGGTTAATTTAAGAATTCAGCGAAATTCTATCACATTTGTTCAATTTACGTCGCTCCTATTTCAGATAGCGTATTGGGCTAAGCGGCATCTCAAAGCGCATGAAATGACGAGTGAAATGCACTATCAAACTTCTAGGGTAGGGCAAACAGGGACCCGATTAGATCATTTTATATTATGGTTAATATAAGAATTCAGCGTAATTATATCACATTTGTTCAAATTACGTCGTTCCTATTTCAGATAGCGTACTGGGCTAGGCGGCATCTTAACGCGCGTGGAATGGCGAGTAAAGTGCACTATTAAACTTCTATGATAGGGCAATCAGAGACCCGATTAGATCATTTTATATATTGGTTAATATAAGAATTCAACGAAATTCTATCACATTTGTAAAATTTACGTCGCTCCTATTACAGATAGCTTATTGGGCTTAGCGGCATCTCAAAGCGCATGGAATGACGAGTGAAATGCAATATTAAACTTCTAGGGTAGGGCAAACAGTCACGCGATTAGATCATTTTATATTATGGTTAATTTAAGAATTCATCAAAATTCTATCACATTTGCTCAATTTACGTCGCTCCTATTTCAGATAGCGTACTGGGCTAAGCGGTATCTCAAAGCGCATGAAATGGCGAGTAAAATGCAATACTAAACTTCTAGGATAAGGCAAACAGAGACCCGATTAGATTATTTTATATTACGGTTAATATAAGAATTCAGCGTAATTCTATCACATTTGTTCAACTTACGTCGCTCCTAATTTAAATAGCGTACTGGGCTAGGCGGCATCTTAAAGCGCGTGGAATGGCGAGTAAAATGCACTGCTAAACTTCTATGATAGGGCAATCAGAGACCCGATTAGATCATTATATATTTTGTTTAATATAAGATTTCAAGGAAATTCTATCACATTTGTTCAATTTACGTCGCTCCTATTTCAGATAGCGTCCTGGGCTAAGCGGCATCTAAAAGCGCATGAAATGGCGAGTATAATGCACTATTATACTTCTAGGATGAGGCAAACAGAGACCCGATTAGATCATTTTCTATTACGGTTAATATAAGAATTCAGCGTAATTCTATCACATTTGTTCAACTTACGTCGTTCCTATTTCAGATAGCGTACTGGGCTAGGCGGCATCTTAAAGCGCGTGGAATGGCGAGTAAAATGCACTATTAAACTTCGATGATAGGGCAATCAGAGACCCGATTAGATCATTTTATATTTTGGTTAATATAAGAATT
The DNA here is from genome assembly GCA_916610135.2 of Macropis europaea. Lineage (NCBI taxonomy): Eukaryota > Metazoa > Arthropoda > Insecta > Hymenoptera > Melittidae > Macropis > Macropis europaea. The sequence continues at coordinate 47,464 of CAKAJE020001005.1, read as the reverse complement.
CAACGAAATTCTATCACATTTGTAAAATTTACGTCGCTCCTATTACAGATAGCTTATTGGGCTTAGCGGCATCTCAAAGCACATGCAATGGCGAGTAAAATGCACTATTAAACTTCTACGGTAGGGCAAACAGAGACCCGATTAGATCATTTTATATTATGGTTAATTTAAGAATTCAGTGAAATTCTATCACATTTGTTCAATTTACGTCGTTCCTATTTCAGATAGCGTCGTAGGCTAAGCGGCATCTAAAAGCGCATGAAATGGCGAATAAAATGCACTATTAAACTTCTAGGCTAGGGCGAACAGAGACCCGATTAGATCATTTTATATTATGGTTAATATAAGATTTCAGGGAGATTCTATCACATCTGTTCAATTTACGTCGCTCCTATTTCAGATAGCGTATTCGGCTAAGCGGCATCTCAAAGCGCATAAAGTGGCGAATAAAATGCACTATTAAACTACTAGGCTAGGGCGAACAGAGACCCGATTAGATCATTTTATATTTTGGTTAATATAAGAATTCTGCGAAATTCTATCACATTTGTTCAATTTACGTCGCTCCTATTTCAGATAGCTTATTGGGCTTAGCGGCATCTCAATCCGCATGAAATGACGAGTATAATGCACTATTAAACTTCTAGGTTAAGGCAAACAGAGACCCGATTAGATCATTTTACATTAAGGTTAATATAAGAATTCAACGAAATTCTATCACATTTGTTCAATTTACGTCGTTCCTATTTCAGATAGCGTCCTGGGCTAAGCGGCATCTAAAAGCGCATGAAATGGCGAGTATAATGCACTATTATACTACTAGGATGAGGCAAACAGAGACCCGATTAGATCATTTTATATTACGGTTAATATAAGAATTCTGCGAAATTCTATCACATTTGTTCAATTTACGTCGCTCCTATTTCAGATAGCTTATTGGGCTTAGCGGCATCTCAATCCGCATGAAATGACGAGTATAATGCACTATTAAACTTCTAGGATAAGGCAAACAGAGACCCGATTAGATCATTTTACATTAAGGTTAATATAATTCAACGAAATTCTATCACATTTGTTCAATTTACGTCGTTCCTATTTCAGATAGCGTCCTGGGCTAAGCGGCATCTAAAAGCGCATGAAATGGCGAGTATAATGCACTATTATACTACTAGGATGAGGCAAACAGAGACCCGATTATATCATTTTATATTACGGTTAATATAAGAATTCAGCAAAATTCTATCACATTTGCTCAATTTACGTCGCTCCTATTTCAGATAGCGTACTGGGCTAGGCGGCATCTTAAAGCGCGTGGAATGGCGAGTAAAATGCACTATTAAAATTCTATGATAGGGCAATCAGAGACCCGATTAGATCATTTTATATTATGGTTAATTTAAGAATTCAGCGAAATTCTATCACATTTGTTCAATTTACGTCGCTCCTATTACAGATAGCTTATTGGGCTCAGCGGCATCTCAAAGCGCATGAAATGGCGAGCAAAATGCACTATTAAACTTCTAGGGTAGGGCAAACAGAGACCCGATTAGATCATTTTATGTTATGGTTAATATAAGAATTCAGCGTAATTCTATCACATTTGTTCAAATTACGTCGTTCCTATTTCAGATAGCGTACTGGGCTAGGCGGCATCTTAACGCGCGTGGAATGGCGAGTAAAGTGCACTATTAAACTTCTATGATAGGGCAATCAGAGACCCGATTAGATCATTTTATATATTGGTTAATATAAGAATTCAACGAAATTCTATCACATTTGTAAAATTTACGTCGCTCCTATTACAGATAGCTTATTGGGCTTAGCGGCATCTCAAAGCGCATGGAATGACGAGTGAAATGCACTATTAAACTTCTAGGGTAGGGCAAACAGTCACGCGATTAGATCATTTTATATTATGGTTAATTTAAGAATTCATCAAAATTCTATCACATTTGCTCAATTTACGTCGCTCCTATTTCAGATAGCGTACTGGGCTAAGCGGTATCTCAAAGCGCATGAAATGGCGAGTAAAATGCAATACTAAACTTCTAGGATAAGGCAAACAGAGACCCGATTAGATTATTTTATATTACGGTTAATATAAGAATTCAGCGTAATTCTATCACATTTGTTCAACTTACGTCGCTCCTAATTTAAATAGCGTACTGGGCTAGGCGGCATCTTAAAGCGCGTGGAATGGCGAGTAAAATGCACTGCTAAACTTCTATGATAGGGCAATCAGAGACCCGATTAGATCATTATATATTTTGTTTAATATAAGATTTCAAGGAAATTCTATCACATTTGTTCAATTTACGTCGCTCCTATTACAGATAGCGTCCTGGGCTAAGCGGCATCTAAAAGCGCATGAAATGGCGAGTATAATGCACTATTATACTTCTAGGATGAGGCAAACAGAGACCCGATTAGATCATTTTATATTACGGTTAATATAAGAATTCAGCGTAATTCTATCACATTTGTTCAACTTACGTCGTTCCTATTTCAGATAGCGTACTGGGATAGGCGGCATCTTAAAGCGCGTGGAATGGCGAGTAAAATGCACTATTAAACTTCTATGATAGGGCAATCAGAGACCCGATTAGATCATTTTATATATTGGTTAATATAAGAATTCAACGAAATTCTATCACATTTGTAAAATTTTCGTCGCTCCTATTACAGATAGCTTATTGGGCTTAGCGGCATCTCAAAGCGCATGAAATATCGAGTGAAATGCACTATTAAACTTCTAGGGTAGGGCAAACAGAGACCCGATTAGATCATTTCATATTATGGTTAATTTCAGAATTCAGCAAAATTCTATCACATTTGCTCAATTTACGTCGCTCCTATTTCAGATAGCGTACTGGGCTAGGCGGCATCTTAAATTGCGTGGAATGGCGAGTAGAATGCACTATTAAAATTCTATGATAGGGCAATCAGAGACCCGATTAGATCATTTTATATTTTGGTTAATATAAGAATTCAGCGAAATTCTATCACATTTGTTCAATTTGCGTCGCTCCTATTACAAATAGCTTATTGGGCTCAGCGGCATCTCAAAGCGCATGAAATGACGAGTGAAATGCACTATTAAGCTTCTAGGCTAGGGCGAACAGAGACCCGAGCAGATCATTTTACATTATGGTTAATAAAAGAATTCAGCGAAATTCTATCAGATTTGTTCAACTTACGTCGCTCCTAATTCAGATAGCGTATTGGGCTAAGCGGCATCGCAAAGCGCATGAAATGGCGAGTGAAATACACCATTAGACTTCTATGGTAGGGCGAACAGAGACCCGATTAGATCATTTTATATTTTGGTTAATATAAGAATTCAGTGAAATTCTATCACATTTGTTCAATTTACGTCGCTCCTATTTCAAATAGCGTATTGGGCTCAGCGGCATCTCAAAGCGCATGAAATGGCGAGCAAAATGCACTATTAAACTTCTAGGGTAGGGCAAACAGAGACCCGATTAGATCATTTTATGTTATGGTTAATTTAAGAATTCAGCGAAATTCTATCACATTTGTTCAACTTACGTCGCTCCTATTTCAAACAGCGTATTGAGCTAAGCGGCATCTCAAAGCGCATGAAATGGCGAGCAAAATGCACTATTAAACTTCTAGGGTAGAGCAAACAGAGACCCGATTAGATTATTTTGTACTATGGTTAATTTAAGGATTGAGCGAAATTCTATCACATTCGTTCAATTTACGTCGCTCCTATTTCAGATAGCGTACTGGACTAGGCGGCATCTTAAAGCGCGTCGAATGGCAGTAAAATGCACTATTAAACTTCGATGATAGGGCAATCAGAGACCCGATTAGATCATTTTATGTTTTGGTTAATATAAGAATTCAACGAAATTCTATCACATTTGTAAAACTTACGACGCTCCTATTACAGATAGCTTATTGGGCTTAGCGGCATCTCAAAGCACATGCAATGGCGAGTAAAATGCACTATTAAACTTCTACGGTAGGGCAAACAGAGACCCGATTAGATCATTTTATGTTATGGTTAATTTAAGAATTCAGCGAAATTCTATCACATTTGTTCAACTTACGTCTCTCCTAATTTAGATAGCGTACTGGGCTAGGCGGCATCTTAATGCGCGTGGAATGGCGAGTAAAATGCACTGCTAAACTTCTATGATAGGGCAATCAGAGACCCGATTAGATCATTTTATATTTCGTTTAATATAAGATTTCAGGGAAATTCTATCACATTTGTTTAATTTACGTCGCTCCTATTTCAGATAGCGTATTGGGCGAAGCGGCATCTCAATGCGCATGAAATGGCGACTAAAATGCACTATTAAACTTCTAGGGTGGGGCAAGCAGAGACGCGATTAGATCATTTTATATTATGGTTAATTTAAGAATTCAGCAAAATTCTATCACATTCGTTCAATTTAGGTCGCTCCTATTTCAGATAGCGTACTGGAATGGGCGGCATCTTAAAGCGCGTGCAATGCCGAGTAAAATCCACTATTAAACTTCTAGGCTAGGGCGAACAGAGACCAGATTAGATCATTTTACATTCTGGTTAATAAAATAATTCAGCGTAATTCTATCACATTTGTTCAACTTTCGTCGCTCATATTTCAGATAGCGTATTGGGCTAAGCGGCATCTCAAAGCGCATGAAATGGCGAGTAAAATGCACTATTAAACTTCTAGGGTAGGGCAATCAGTGACCCGATCAGATCATTTTATATTATAGTTAATTTAAGAATTCAGCGAAATTCTATCACATTTGTTCAATTTACGTCGCTCCCATTTCAGATAGCGCATTGGGCTAAGCGGCATCTCAAAGCGCATGAAATGGCGAGTAAAATGCAATACTAAACTTCTAGGGTAGGGCAAGCAGAGACCCGATTAGATCATTTTATATTATGGTTAATTTAAGAATTCAGTGAAATTCTATCACATTTGTTCAATTTACGTCGTTCCTATTTCAGATAGCGTCGTAGGCTAAGCGGCATCTAAAAGCGCATGAAATGGTGAATAAAATGCACTATTAAACTTCTAGGCTAGGGCGAACAGAGACCAGATTAGATCATTTTATATTATGGTTAATATAAGATTTCAGGGAGATTCTATCACATCTGTTCAATTTACGTCGCTCCTATTTCAGATAGCGTATTCGGCTAAGCGGCATCTCAAAGCGCATAAAATGGCGAATAAAATGCACTATTAAACTACTAGGCTAGGGCGAACAGAGACCCGATTAGATCATTTTATATTTTGGTTAATATAAGAATTCTGCGAAATTCTATCACATTTGTTCAATTTACGTCGCTCCTATTTCAGATAGCTTATTGGGCTTAGCGGCATCTCAATCCGCATGAAATGACGAGTATAATGCACTATTAAACTTCTAGGATAAGGCAAACAGAGACCCGATTAGATCATTTTACATTAAGGTTAATATAAGAATTCAACGAAATTCTATCACATTTGTTCAATTTACGTCGCTCCTATTTCAGACAGCTTATTGGGCTTAGCGGCATCTCAAAGCGCATGAAATGGCGAACAAAATGCACTATTAAACTTCTAGGCTAGGGCGAACAGAGACCAGATTAGATCATTTTATATTTTGGTTAATATAAGAATTCAGCGAAATTCTATCACATTTGTTCAATTTACGTCGCTCCTATTACAGATAGCTTATTGTGCTTAGCGGCATCTCAAAGCGCATGAAGTGACGAGTGAAATGCACTGTTAAACTTCTAGGGTAGGGCAAACAGAGACCCGATTTTATCATTTTACATTATGGTTAATGTAAGAATTCAGCGAAATTCTATCACATTTGTTCAATTTACGTTGCTCCTATTTCAGACAACTTATTGGGCTTAGCGGCATCTTAAAGCGCATGAAGTGTCGAGTGAAATGCCCTATTAAACTTCTTGGGTAGGGCAAACAGAGACCCGATTAGATCATTTTATATTATGGCTAATGTAAGAATTCAGCGAAATTCTATCACATTTGTTCAATTTACGTTGCTCCTATTTCAGATAGCTTATTGGGCTTAGCTGCATCTCAAAGCGCATGAAGTGTCGAGTGAAATGCACTATTAAACTTCTAGGGTAGGGCAAACAGAGACCCGATTAGATCATTTCATATTATGGTTAATTTCAGGATTCAGCAAAATTCTATCACATTTGCTCAATTTACGTCGCTCCTATTTCAGATAGCGTACTGGGCTAGGCGGCATCTTAAAGTGCGTGGAATGGCGAGTAGAATGCACTATTAAAATTCTATGATAGGGCAATCAGAGACCCGATTAGATCATTTTATATTTTGGTTAATATAAGAATTCAGCGAAATTCTATCACATTTGTTCAATTTGCGTCGCTCCTATTACAAATAGCTTATTGGGCTCAGCGGCATCTCAAAGCGCATGAAATGACGAGTGAAATGCACTATTAAGCTTCTAGGCTAGGGCGAACAGAGACCCGAGCAGATCATTTTACATTATGGTTAATAAAAGAATTCAGCGAAATTCTATCAGATTTGTTCAACTTACGTCGCTCCTATTTCAGATAGCGTATTGGGCTAAGCGGCATCGCAAAGCGCATGAAATGGCGAGTGAAATACACCATTAGACTTCTATGGTAGGGCGAACAGAGACCCGATTAGATCATTTTATATTTTGGTTAATATAAGAATTCAGTGAAATTCTATCACATTTGTTCAATTTACGTCGCTCCTATTTCAAATAGCGTATTGGGCTCAGCGGCATCTCAAAGCGCATGAAATGGCGAGCAAAATGCACTATTAAACTTCTAGGGTAGGGCAAACAGAGACCCGATCAGATCATTTTATGTTATGGTTAATTTAAGAATTCAGCGAAATTCTATCACATTTGTTCAACTTACGTCGCTCCTATTTCAAACAGCGTATTGAGCTAAGCGGCATCTCAAAGCGCATGAAATGGCGAGCAAAATGCACTATTAAACTTCTAGGGTAGAGCAAACAGAGACCCGATTAGATCATTTTGTACTATGGTTAATATAAGAATTCAGCGAAATTCTATCACATTTGTTCAATTTGCGTCGCTCCTATTACAAATAGCTTATTAGGCTAAGCGGCATCTCAAAGCGCATGAAATGACGAGTAAAATGCACTATTAAAGTTCTAGGGTAGGGCAAACAGAGACCCGATTAGATCATTTTATATTATGGTTAATTTAAGGATTGAGCGAAATTCTATCACATTCGTTCAATTTACGTCGCTCCTATTTCAGATAGCGTACTGGACTAGGCGGCATCTTAAAGCGCGTCGAATGGCAGTAAAATGCACTATTAAACTTCGATGATAGGGCAATCAGAGACCCGATTAGATCATTTTATATTTTGGTTAATATAAGAATTCAACGAAATTCTATCACATTTGTAAAACTTACGACGCTCCTATTACAGATAGCTTATTGGGCTTAGCGGCATCTCAAAGCACATGCAATGGCGAGTAAAATGCACTATTAAACTTCTACGGTAGGGCAAACAGAGACCCGATTAGATCATTTTATGTTATGGTTAATTTAAGAATTCAGCGAAATTCTATCACATTTGTTCAACTTACGTCTCTCCTAATTTATATAGCGTACTGGGCTAGGCGGCATCTTAATGCGCGTGGAATGGCGAGTAAAATGCACTGCTAAACTTCTATGATAGGGCAATCAGAGACCCGATTAGATCATTTTATATTTTGTTTAATATAAGATTTCAGGGAAATTCTATCACATTTGTTTAATTTACGTCGCTCCTATTTGAGATAGCGTATTGGGCGAAGCGGCATCTCAATGCGCATGAAATGGCGACTAAAATGCACTATTAAACTTCTAGGGTGGGGCAAGCAGAGACGCGATTAGATCATTTTATATTATGGTTAATTTAAGAATTCAGCAAAATTCTATCACATTCGTTCAATTTAGGTCGCTCCTATTTCAGATAGCGTACTGGAATGGGCGGCATCTTAAAGCGCGTGGAATGCCGAGTAAAATCCACTATTAAACTTCTAGGCTAGGGCGAACAGAGACCAGATTAGATCATTTTACATTCTGGTTAATAAAATAATTCAGCGTAATTCTATCACATTTGTTCAACTTTCGTCGCTCATATTTCAGATAGCGTATTGGGCTAAGCGGCATCTCAAAGCGCATGAAATGGCGAGTAAAATGCACTATTAAACTTCTAGGGTAGGGCAATCAGTGACCCGATCAGATCATTTTATATTATAGTTAATTTAAGAATTCAGCGAAATTCTATCACATTTGTTCAATTTACGTCGCTCCCATTTCAGATAGCGCATTGGGCTAAGCGGCATCTCAAAGCGCATGAAATGGCGAGTAAAATGCAATACTAAACTTCTAGGGTAGGGCAAGCAGAGACCCGATTAGATCATTTTATATTATGGTTAATTTAAGAATTCAGTGAAATTCTATCACATTTGTTCAATTTACGTCGTTCCTATTTCAGATAGCGTCGTAGGCTAAGCGGCATCTAAAAGCGCATGAAATGGTGAATAAAATGCACTATTAAACTTCTAGGCTAGGGCGAACAGAGACCCGATTAGATCATTTTATATTATGGTTAATATAAGATTTCAGGGAGATTCTATCACATCTGTTCAATTTACGTCGCTCCTATTTCAGATAGCGTATTCGGCTAAGCGGCATCTCAAAGCGCATAAAATGGCGAATAAAATGCACTATTAAACTACTAGGCTAGGGCGAACAGAGACCCGATTAGATCATTTTATATTTTGGTTAATATAAGAATTCTGCGAAATTCTATCACATTTGTTCAATTTACGTCGCTCCTATTTCAGATAGCTTATTGGGCTTAGCGGCATCTCAATCCGCATGAAATGACGAGTATAATGCACTATTAAACTTCTAGGATAAGGCAAACAGAGACCCGATTAGATCATTTTACATTAAGGTTAATATAAGAATTCAACGAAATTCTATCACATTTGTTCAATTTACGTCGCTTCTATTACAGATGGCTTATTGGGCTTAGCGGCATCTCAAAGCGCATGAAATGACGAGTGAAATGCACTATTAAACTTGTAGGGTAGGGCAAACAGAGACCCGATTAGGTCATTTTATATTATGGTTAATTTAAGAATTCAGCATAATTCTCTCACATTTGTTCAATTTACGTCGTTCCTATTTCAGATAGCGTCCTGGGCTAAGCGGCATCTAAAAGCGCGTGGAATGGCGAGTAAAATGCACTACTAAACTTCTACGATAGGGCAATCAGAGACCCGATTAGATCATTTTATATTTTGTTTAATATAAGATTTCAGGGAAATAGTATCACATTTGTTTAATTTGCGTCGCTCCTATTTCAGATAGCGTATTCGGCTAAGCGGCATCTCAAAGCGCATGAAGTGGCGAATAAAATGCACTATTAAGCTTCTAGGCTAGGGCGAACAGAGACCCGATGAGATCATTTTACATTATGGTTAATATAAGAATTCAGCGTAATTCTATCACGTTTGTTCATCTTACGTCGCTCCTATATCAGATAGCTTATTGGGCTAAGCGGCATCTGAAGGCGCATGAAATGGCGAGTAAAATGCACTATTAAACTTCTATGATAGGGCAATCAGAGACCCGATTAGACCATTTTATATTTTGGTTAATATAAGAATTCAACGAAATTCTATCACATTTGTTCAATTTACGTCGCTTCTATTACAGCTAGCTTATTGGGCTTAGCGGCATCTCAAAGCGCATGAAATGACGTGTGAAATGCACTATTAAACTTCTAGGGTAGGGCAAACAGAGACCCGATTAGGTCATTTTATATTATCGTTAATTTAAGAATTCAGCGAAATTCTATCACATTTGTTCAATTTACGTCGCTCCTATTACAGATAGCTGATTGGGCTCAGCGGCATCTCAAAGCGCATGAAATGACGAGTGAAATGCACTATTAAACTTCTAGGCTAGGGCGAACAGAGACCCGATTAGATCCTTTTACATTAAGGTGAATATAAGAATGCAGCGTAATTCTGTCACATTTGTTCAACTTACGTCGCTCCTATTTCACATAGCGTATTGGGTTAAGCGTCATCTCAAAGCGCAAGAAATGGCGAGTAAAATGCACTATTAAACTTCTAGGGTAGGGCAAACAGAGACCCGATCAGATCATTTTATATTATGGTTATTTTAAGAATTCTGCAAAATTCTATCACATTCGTTCAATCTAGGTCGCTCCTATTTCAGATAGCGTAGTGGGCTAGGCGGCATCTTAAAGCGCGTGGAATGCCGAGTAAAATCCACTATTAAACTTCTAGGCTAGGGCGAACAGAGACCAGATTAGATCATTTCACATTCTGGTTAATAAAATAATTCAGCGAAATTCAATCACCTTTGTTCAACTTTCGTCGCTCCTATTTCAGATACGGTATTGGGCTAAGCGGCATCTCAAAGCGCATGAAATGGCGAGTAACATGCACCATTAAACTTCTAGGGTAGGGCAAACAGAGACCCGATTAGATCATTTTATATTTTGGTTAATATAAGAATTCAGCGAAATTCTATCACATTTGTTCAATTTACGTCGCTCGTATTTCAGATAGCTTATTGTGCTTAGCGGCATCTCAAAGCGCATGAAATGACGAGTGAAATGCACTATTAAACTTCTAGGGTAGGGCAAACAGAGACCCGATTAGATCATTTTATGTTATGGTTAATTTAAGAATTCAGCGAAATTCTATCACATTTGTTCAACTTACGTCTCTCCTAATTTAGATAGCGTACTGGGCTAGGCGGCATCTTCATGCGCGTGGAATGGCGTGTAAAATGCACTGCTAAACTTCTATGATAGGGTAATCAGAGACCCGATTAGATCATTTTATATTTTGTTTAATATAAGATTTCAGGGAAATTCTATCACATTTGTTTAATTTACGTCGCTCCTATTTCAGATAGCGTATTGGGCGAAGCGGCATCTCAATGCGCATGAAATGGCGACTAAAATGCACTATTAAACTTCTAGGGTGGGGCAAGCAGAGACGCGATTAGATCATTTTATATTATGGTTAATTTAAGAATTCAGCAAAATTCTATCACATTCGTTCAATTTAGGTCGCTCCTATTTCAGATAGCGTACTGGGATGGGCGGCATCTTAAAGCGCGTGGAATGCCGAGTAAAATCCACTATTAAACTTCTAGGCTAGGGCGAACAGAGACCAGATTAGATCATTTTACATTCTGGTTAATAAAATAATTCAGCGTAATTCTATCACATTTGTTCAACTTTCGTCGCTCATATTTCAGATAGCGTATTGGGCTAAGCGGCATCTCAAAGCGCATGAAATGGCGAGTAAAATGCACTATTAAACTTCTACGGTAGGGCAATCAGTGACCCGATTAGATCATTTTATATTATAGTTAATTTAAGAATTCAGCGAAATTCTATCACATTTGTTCAATTTACGTCGCTCCCATTTCAGATAGCGCATTGGGCTAAGCGGCATCTCAAAGCGCATGAAATGGCGACTAAAATGCACTATTAAACTTCTAGGGTAGGGCAAGCAGAGACCCGATTAGATCATTTTATATTATGGTTAATTTAAGAATTCTGCAAAATTCTATCACATTCGTTCAATTTAGGTCGCTCCTATTTCAGATAGCGTAGTGGGCTAGGCGGCATCTTAAAGCGCGTGGAATGCCGAGTAAAATCCACTATTAAACTTCTAGGCTAGGGCGAACAGAGACCAGATTAGATCATTTCACATTCTGGTTAATAAAATAATTCAGCGAAATTCTATCACCTTTGTTCAACTTTCGTCGCTCCTATTTCAGATAGCGTATTGGGCTAAGCGGCATCTCAAAGCGCATGAAATGGCGAGTAACATGCACCATTAAACTTCTAGGGTAGGGCAAACAGAGACCCGATTAGATCATCTTATATTACGGTTAATTTAAGAATTCAGCAAAATTCTATCACATTTGTTCAATGTACGTCGCTCCTATTTCGGATAGCGTACTGGGCTAGGCGGCACCCAAAAGCGCGTGGAGGGGCGAGTAAAATGCACTATTAATCTTCTATGATAGGGCAATCAGAGACCCGATTAGATCATTTTATATTTTGGTTAATATAAGAATTCAGCGAAATTCTATCACATTTGTTCAATTTACGTCGCTCGTATTTCAGATAGCTTATTGTGCTTAGCGGCATCTCAAAGCGCATGAAATGACGAGTGAAATGCACTATTAAACTTCTAGGGTAGGGCAAACAGAGACCCGATTAGATCATTTTATGTTATGGTAAATTTAAGAATTCAGCGAAATTCTATCACATTTGTTCAACTTACGTCGCTCCTAATTTAGACAGCGTACTGGGCTAGGCGGCATCTTAAAGCGCGTGGAATGGCGAGTAAAATGCACTATTAAACTTCTAGGATAAGGCAAACAGAGACCCGATTAGATCATTTTATATTACGGTTAATATAAGAATGCGGCGTAATTCTTTCACATTTGTTCAATGTACGTCGCTGCTATTCCAGATAGCTTATTGTGCTTAGCGGCATCTCAAAGCGCATGAAATGACGAGTGAAATGCACTATTAAACTTCTAGGGTAGGGCGAACAGAGACCCGATTAGATCATTTTACATTAAGGTTAATATAAGTATTCAGCGAGATTCTATCACATTTGTTCAATTTACGTCGCTCCTATTTCAGACAGCGTACTGGGCTAGGCGGCATCTTAAAGCGTGTGGAATGGCGAGTAAAATGCACTATTAACCTTCTATGATAGGGCAATCAGAGACCAGACTAGATCATTTTATACCTTGGTTAATATAAGAATTCAGCGAAATTCTATCACATTTGTTAAATTTACGTCGCTCCTATTTCAGATAGCCTATTGGGCTAAGCGGCATCTCAAAGCGCATGAAATGGCGTGTAAAATGCACGATTAAACTTCTAGGGTAGGGCAAACAGAGACCCGATTAGATCATTTTATATTTTGTTTAATATAAGAATTCAGCGAAATTCTATCACATTTGTTCAATTTACGTCGCTCCTATTTCAGACAGCTTATTGGGCTTAGCGGCATCTCAAAGCGCATGAAATGGCGAACAAAATGCACTATTAAACTTCTAGGCTAGGGCGAACAGAGACCAGATTAGATCATTTTATATTTTGGTTAATATAAGAATTCAGCGAAATTCTATCACATTTGTTCAATTTCCGTCGCTCCTATTACAGATAGCTTATTGTGCTTAGCGGCATCTCAAAGCGCATGAAGTGACGAGTGAAATGCACTGTTAAACTTCTAGGGTAGGGCAAACAGAGACCCGATTTTATCATTTTACATTATGGTTAATGTAAGAATTCAGCGAAATTCTATCACATTTGTTCAATTTACGTTGCTCCTATTTCAGACAACTTATTGGGCTTAGCGGCATCTCAAAGCGCATGAAGTGTCGAGTGAAATGCCCTATTAAACTTCTTGGGTAGGGCAAACAGAGACCCGATTAGATCATTTTATATTATGGCTAATGTAAGAATTCAGCGAAATTCTATCACATTTGTTCAATTTACGTTGCTCCTATTTCAGATAGCTTATTGGGCTTAGCGGCATCTCAAAGCGCATGAAGTGTCGAGTGAAATGCCCTATTAAACTACTTGGGTAGGGCAAACAGAGACCCGATTAGATCATTTTATATTATGGTTAATTTAAGAATTCAGCGAGATTCTATCACATTTGTTCAACTTACGTCGCTCCTATTTCAGATAGCGTACTGTGCTAGACGGCATCTTAAAGCTCGTGGAATGGCGAGTAAAATGCACTACTAAACTTCTATGATAGGGCAATCGGAGACCCGATTAGCTCATTTTATATTTTGTTTAATATAAGATTTCAGGGAAATTCTATCACATTTGTTCAATTTACGTCGCTCCTATTTCAGATAGCTTATTGGGCTAAGCGGCATGTCAAAGCGCATGAAATGACGAGTGAAATGCACTGTTAAACTTCTATGATAGGGCAATCAGAGACCCGATTAGATCATTTTATATTTTGTTTAATATAAGATTTCAGGGAAATTCTATCACATTTGTTCAATTTACGTCGCTCCTATTTCAGATAGCTTATTGGGCTAAGCGGCATCTGAAGGCGCATGAAATGGCGAGTAAAATGCACTATTAAACTTCAATGATAGGGCAATCAGAGACCCGATTAGATCATTTTATATTTTGGTTAATATAAGAATTCAACGAAATTCTATCACATTTGTTCAATATACGTCGCTTCTATTACAGATAGCTTATTGGGCTTAGCGGCATCTCAAAGCGCATGAAATGACGAGTGAAATGCACTATTAAACTTCTAGGGTAGGGCAAACAGAGACCCGATTAGGTTATTTTATATTATGGTTAATTTAAGAATTCAGTGAAATCCTATCACATTTGTTCAATTTACGTCGCTCCTATTCCAGATACCGTATTGGGCAAAGCGGCATCTCAAAGCGTATGAAATGGCGAATAAAATGCACTATTAAAGTTCTAGGCTAGGGCGAACAGAGACCCGATTAGATCATTTTACATTATGGTTAATAAAAGAATTCAGCGAAATTCTATCACATTTGTTCAACTTACGTCGCTCCTATTTCAGATAGCGTACTGGGCTAGGCGCCATCTTAAAGCGCGTGGAATGGCGAGTAAAATGCACTGCTCAACGTTTATGATAGGGCAATTAGAGACCCGATTAGATCATTTTATATTTTGTTTAATATAAGATTTCAGGGAAATTCTATCACATTTGTTCAATTTACGTCGCTCCTATTTCCGATAGCTTATTGGGCTAAGCGGCATCTGAAGGCGCATGAAATGGCGAGTAAAATGCACTATTAAACTTCTAGGGTAGGGCAAACAGAGACCCGATTAGATCATTTTATATTATGGTTAATTTAAGAATTCAGCGTAATTCTATCACATTTGTTCAACTTACGTCGTTCCTATTTCAGATAGCGTACTGGGCTAGGCGGCATCTTAAAGCGCGTGGAATGGCGAGTAAAGTGCACTATTAAACTTCTATGATAGGGCAATCAGAGACCCGATTAGATCATTTTATATATTGGTTAATATAAGAATTCAACGAAATTCTATCACATTTGTAAAATTTACGTCGCTCCTATTACAGATAGCTTATTGGGCTTAGCGGCATCTCAAAGCGCATGGAATGACGAGTGAAATGCACTATTAAACTTCTAGGGTAGGGCAAACAGTCACGCGATTAGATCATTTTATATTATGGTTAATTTAAGAATTCAGCAAAATTCTATCACATTTGCTCAATTTACGTCGCTCCTATTTCAGATAGCGTATTGGGCTAAGCGGTATCTCAAAGCGCATGAAATGGCGAGTAAAATGCAATACTAAACTTCTAGGATAAGGCAAACAGAGACCCGATTAGATTATTTTATATTACGGTTAATATAAGAATTCAGCGTAATTCTATCACATTTGTTCAACTTACGTCGCTCCTAATTTAGATAGCGTACTGGGCTAGGCGGCATCTTAAAGCGCGTGGAATGGCGAGTAAAATGCACTGCTAAACTTCTATGATAGGGCAATCAGAGACCCAATTAGATCATTTTATATTTTGTTTAATATAAGATTTCAGGGAAATTCTATCACATTTGTTCAATTTACGTCGCTCCTATTTCAGATAGCGTATTGGGCTAAGCGGCATCTCAAGGCGCATGAAATGGCGAATAAAATGCGCTATTAAACTTCTAGGCTAGGGCGAACAGAGACCCGATTAGATCATTTTACATTAAGGTTAATATAAGTATTCAGCGAGATTCTATCACACTTGTTCAAGTTACGTCGCTTCTATTTCAGACAGCGTACTGAGCTAGGCGGCATCTTAAAGCGCGTGGAATGGCGAGTAAAATGCACTATTAACCTTCTATGATAGGGCAATCAGAGACCAGATTAGATCATTATATACTTTGGTTAATATAAGAATTCAGCGAAATTCTATCACATTTGTTCAATTTACGTCGCTCCTATTTCAGATAGCGTATTGGGCTAAGCCGCATCTCAAAGCGCATGAAATGACGAGTGAAATGCACTATTAAACTTCTAGGGTAGGGCAAACCGGGGCCCGATTAGATCATTTTATATTATGGTTAATTTAAGAATTCAGCGAAATTCTATCACATTTGTTCAATTTACGTCGCTTCTATTACAGATAGCTTATTGGGCTTAGCGGCATCTCAGAGCGCATGAAATGACGAGTGAAATGCACTATTAAACTTCTAGGGTAGGGCAAACAGAGACCCGATTAGGTCATTTTATATTATGGTTAATTTAAGAATTCAGCAAAATTCTATCACATTTGTTCAATTTACGTCGTTCCAATTTCAGATAGCGTCCTGGGCTAAGCGGCATCTAAAAGCGCATGAAATGGCGAGTATAATGCACTATTATACTTCTAGGATGAGGCAAACAGAGACCCGATTAGATCATTTTATATTACGGTTAATATAAGAATTCAGCGTAATTCTATCACATTTGTTCAATTTACGTCGCTCCTATTTCAAATAGCTTATTGGGCGAAGCGGCGTCTCAAAGCGCATGAAATGACGAGTGAAATCCACTATTATACTTCTAGGATAAGGCAAACAGAGACCCGATTAGATCATTTTATATTTTGGTTAATATAAGAATTCAGCGAAATTCTATCACATTTGTTCAATTTACGTCGCTCCTATTTCAGATAGCTTATTGGGCAAAGCGGCATCTCAAAGCGCAAGAAATGGCGAGTGACATGCACTATTAAACTTCTAGGGTAGGGCAAACAGAGACCCGATTTTATCATTTTACATTATGGTTAATGTAAGAATTCAGCGAAATTCTATCACATTTGTTCAATTTACGTTGCTCCTATTTCAGACAACTTATTGGGCTTAGCGGCATCTCAAAGCGCATGAAGTGTCGAGTGAAATGCCCTATTAAACTTCTTGGGTAGGGCAAACAGAGACCCGATTAGATCATTTTATATTATGGCTAATGTAAGAATTCAGCGAAATTCTATCACATTTGTTCAATTTACGTTGCTCCTATTTCAGATAGCTTATTGGGCTTAGCGGCATCTCAAAGCGCATGAAGTGTCGAGTGAAATGCCCTATTAAACTACTTGGGTAGGGCAAACAGAGACCCGATTAGATCATTTTATATTATGGTTAATTTAAGAATTCAGCAAAATTCTATCACATTTGTTCAACTTACGTCGCTCCTATTTCAGATAGCGTACTGTGCTAGGCGGCATCTTAAAGCTCGTGGAATGGCGAGTAAAATGCACTACTAAACTTCTATGATAGGGCAATCGGAGACCCGATTAGCTCATTTTATATTTTGTTTAATATAAGATTTCAGGGAAATTCTATCACATTTGTTCAATTTACGTCGCTCCTATTTCAGATAGCTTATTGGGCTAAGCGGCATGTCAAAGCGCATGAAATGACGAGTGAAATGCACTGTTAAACTTCTATGATAGGGCAATCAGAGACCCGATTAGATCATTTTATATTTTGTTTAATATAAGATTTCAGGGAAATTCTATCACATTTGTTCAATTTACGTCGCTCCTATTTCAGATAGCTTATTGTGCTTAGCGGCATCTCAAAGCGCATGAAATGACGAGTGAAATGCACTATTAAACTTCTAGGGTAGGGCAAACAGAGACCCGATTAGATCATTTTATATTTTGTTTAATATAAGAATTCAGCGAAATTCTATCACATTTGTTCAATTTACGTCGCTCCTATTTCAGACAGCTTATTGGGCTTAGCGGCATCTCAAAGAGCATGAAATGGCGAACAAAATGCACTATTAAACTTCTAGGCTAGGGCGAACAGAGACCAGATTAGATCATTTTATATTTTGGTTAATATAAGAATTCTGCGAAATTCTATCACATTTGTTCAACTTTCGTCGCTCCTATTTCAGATAGCGTACCGGGCTAGGCGGCATCTTAAAGCGCGTGGAATGGCGAGTAAAATGCACTACTAAACTTCTATGATAGGGCAATCAGAGACCCGATTAGATCATTTTATATTTTGGTTAATATAAGAATTCAGCGAAATTCTATCACATTTGTTCAATTTACGTCGCTCCTATTACAGATAGCTTATTGTGCTTTGCGGCATCTCAAAGCGCATGAAGTGACGAGTGAAATGCACTATTAAACTTCTAGGGTAGGGCAAACAGAGACCCGATTTTATCATTTTACATTATGGTTAATGTAAGAATTCAGCGAAATTCTATCACATTTGTTCAATTTACGTTGCTCCTATTTCAGATAACTTATTGGGCTTAGCGGCATCTCAAAGCGCATGAAGTGTCGAGTGAAATGCCCTATTAAACTTCTTGGGTAGGGCAAACAGAGACCCGATTAGATCATTTTATATTATGGTTAATATAAGAATTCGGCGTAGTTCTTTCACATTTGTTCAATGTACGTCGCTGCTATTCCAGATAGCTTATTGTGCTTAGCGGCATCTCAAAGCGCATGAAATGACGAGTGAAATGCACTATTAAACTTCTAGGGTAGGGCAAACAGAGACCCGATTAGATCACTTTATATTAAGGTTACTTTAAGAATTCAGCGAAATTCTATCACATTTGTTCAATTTACGTCGCTCCTATTTCAGATAGCCTACTGTGCTAGACGGCATCTTAAGGCGCGTGGAATGGCGAGTAAAATGCACAATGAAACTTCTATGGTAGGGAAACCAGAGACCCGATTAGCTCATTTTATATTTTGTTTAATATAAGATTTCAGGGAAACTCTATCACATTTGTTCAATTTACGTCGCTCCTATTTCAGATAGCTTATTGGGCTAAGCGGCATGTCAAAGCGCATGAAATGACGAGTGAAATGCACTGTTAAACTTCTATGATAGGGCAATCAGAGATCCGATTAGATCATTTTATATTTTGTTTAATATAAGATTTCAGGGAAATTCTATCACATTTGTTCAATTTACGTCGCTCCTATTTCAGATAGCTTATTGGGCTAAGCGGCATCTGAAGGCGCATGAAATGGCGAGTAAAATGCACTATTAAACTTCTATGATAGGGCAATCAGAGACCCGATTAGATCATTTTATATTTTGGTTAATATAAGAATTCAACGAAATTCTATCACATTTGTTCAATTTACGTCGCTTCTATTACAGATAGCTTATTGGGCTTAGCGGCATCTCAAAGCGCATGAAATGACGAGTGAAATGCACTATTAAACTTCTAGGGTAGGGCAAACAGAGACCCGATTAGGTTATTTTATATTATGGTTAATTTAAGAATTCAGCGAAATTCTATCACATTTGTTCAAGTTACGTCGCTCCTATTACAGGTAGCTTATTGGGCTCAGCGGCATCTCAAAGCGCATGAAATGACGAGTGAAATGCACTATTAAACTTCTAGGCTAGGGCGAACAGAGACCCGAGCAGATCATTTTACATTATGGCTAATAAAAGAATTCAGCGAAATTCTATCACATTTGTTCAACTTACGTCGCTCCTATTTCAGATAGCGTATTGGGCTAAGCGGCATCTCAAAGCGCATGAAATGGCGAGTGAAATGCACCATTAGACTTCTATGGTAGGGCGAACAGAGACACGATAAGATCATTTTATAATTTGGTTAATATAAGAATTCAGTGAAATTCTATCACATTTGTTCAATTTACGTCGCTCCTATTTCAAATAGCGTATTGGGCTCAGCGGCATCTCAAAGCGCATGAAATGGCGAGCAAAATGCACTATTAAACTTCTATCCTAGGGCAATCAGAGACCCGATTAGATCATTTTATATTTTGGTTAATATAAGAATTCAGTGAAATTCTATCACATTTGTTCAATTTACGTCGCTCCTTTTTCAGATAGCGTATTGGGCAAAGCGGCATCTCAAAGCGTATGAAATGGCGAATAAAATGCACTATTAAAGTTCTAGGCTAGGGCGAACAGAGACCCGATTAGATCATTTTACATTATGGTTAATAAAAGAATTCAGCGAAATTCTATCACATTTGTTCAACTTACGTCGCTCCTATTTCAGATAGCGTACTGGGCTAGGCGCCATCTTAAAGCGCGTGGAATGGCGAGTAAAATGCACTGCTCAACTTTTATGATAGGGCAATCAGAGACCCGATTAGATCATTTTATATTATGGTTAATATAAGATTTCAGGGAAATTCTATCACATTTGTTCAATTTACGTCGCTCCTATTTCAGATAGCGTATTGGGCGAAGCGGCATCTCAATGCGCATGAAATGGCGACTAAAATGCACTATTAAACTTCTAGGGTGGGGCAAGCAGAGACGCGATTAGATCATTTTATATTATGGTTAATTTAAGAATTCAGCAAAATTCTATCACATTCGTTCAATTTAGGTCGCTCCTATTTCAGATAGCGTACTGGGTTGGTCGGCATCTTAAAGCGCGTGGAATGCCGAGTAAAATCCACTATTAAACTTCTAGGCTAGGGCGAACAGAGACCAGATTAGATCATTTTACATTCTGGTTAATAAAATAATTCAGCGAAATTCTATCACATTTGTTCAACTTTCGTCGCTCATATTTCAGATAGCGTATTGGGTTAAGCGGCATCTCAAAGCGCATGAAATGGCGAGTAAAATGCACTATTAAACTTCTAGGGTAGGGCAAGCAGAGACCCGATTAGATCATTTTATATTATGGTTAATTTAAGAATTCTGCAAAATTCTATCACATTCGTTCAATTTAGGTCGCTCCTATTTCAGATAGCGTAGTGGGCTAGGCGGCATCTTAAAGCGCGTGGAATGCCGAGTAAAATCCACTATTAAACTTCTAGGCTGGGGCGAACAGAGACCAGATTAGATCATTTCACATTCTGGTTAATAAAATAATTCAGCGAAATTCTATCACCTTTGTTCAACTTTCGTCGCTCCTATTTCAGATAGCGTATTGGGCTAAGCGGCATCTCAAAGCGCATGAAATGGCGAGTAACATGCACCATTAAACTTCTAGGGTAGGGCAAACAGAGACCCGATTAGATCATTTTATATTATGGTTAATTTAAGAATTCAGCAAAATTCTATCACATTTGTTCAATGTACGTCGCTCCTATTTCGGATAGCGTACTGGGCTAGGCGGCACCAAAAAGCGCGTGGAGTGGCGAGTAAAATGCACTATTAATCTTCTATGATAGGGCAATCAGAGACCCGATTAGATCATTTTATATTTTGGTTAATATAAGAATTCAGCGAAATTCTATCACATTTGTTCAATTTACGTCGCTCGTATTTCAGATAGCTTATTGTGCTTAGCGGCATCTCAAAGCGCATGAAATGACGAGTGAAATGCACTATTAAACTTCTAGGGTAGGGCAAACAGAGACCCGATTAGATCATTTTATGTTATGGTAAATTTAAGAATTCAGCGAAATTCTATCACATTTGTTCAACTTACGTCGCTCCTAATTTAGATAGCGTACTGGGCTAGGCGGCATCTTAAAGCGCGTGGAATGGCGAGTAAAATGCACTGCTATACTTCTATGATAGGGCAATCAGAGACCAGACTAGATCATTTTATACCTTGGTTAATATAAGAATTCAGCGAAATTCTATCACATTTGTTAAATTTACGTCGCTCCTATTTCAGATAGCCTATTGGGCTAAGCGGCATCTCAAAGCGCATGAAATGGCGTGTAAAATGCACGATTAAACTTCTAGGGTAGGGCAAACAGAGACCCGATTAGATCATTTTATATTTTGTTTAATATAAGCATTCAGCGAAATTCTATCACATTTGTTCAATTTACGTCGCTCCTATTTCAGACAGCTTATTGGGCTTAGCGGCATCTCAAAGCGCATGAAATGGCGAACAAAATGCACTATTAAACTTCTAGGCTAGGGCGAACAGAGACCAGATTAGATCATTTTATATTTTGGTTAATATAAGAATTCTGCGAAATTCTATCACATTTGTTCAACTTACGTCGCTCCTATTTCAGATAGCGTACCGGGCTAGGCGGCATCTTAAAGCGCGTGGAATGGCGAGTAAAATGCACTACTAAACTTCTATGATAGGGCAATCAGAGACCCGATTAGATCATTTTATATTTTGGTTAATATAAGAATTCAGCGAAATTCTATCACATTTGTTCAATTTACGTCGCTCCTATTACAGATAGCTTATTGTGCTTAGCGGCATCTCAAAGCGCATGAAGTGACGAGTGAAATGCACTATTAAACTTCTAGGGTAGGGCAAACAGAGACCCGATTTTATCATTTTACATTATGGTTAATGTAAGGATTCAGCGAAATTCTATCACATTTGTTCAATTTACGTTGCTCCTATTTCAGATAACTTCTTGGGCTTAGCGGCATCTCAAAGCGCATGAAGTGTCGAGTGAAATGCCCTATTAAACTTCTTGGGTAGGGCAAACAGAGACCCGATTAGATCATTTTATATTATGGTTAATATAAGAATTCGGCGTAGTTCTTTCACATTTGTTCAATTTACGTCGCTGCTATTCCAGATAGCTTATTGTGCTTAGCGGCATCTCAAAGCGCATGAAATGACGAGTGAAATGCACTATTAAACTTCTAGGGTAGGGCAAACAGAGACCCGATTAGATCACTTTATATTAAGGTTACTTTAAGAATTCAGCGAAATTCTATCACATTTGTTCAATTTACGTCGCTCCTATTTCAGATAGCGTACTGTGCTAGACGGCATCTTAAGGCGCGTGGAATGGCGAGTAAAATGCACAATGAAACTTCTATGGTAGGGAAACCAGAGACCCGATTAGATCATTTTATATTAAGGTTACTTTAAGAATTCAGCGAAATCCTATCACATTTGTTCAATTTACGTCGCTCCTATTTCAGATAGCTTATTGGGCTTAGCGGCATCTCAAAGCGCATGAAGTGTCGAGTGAAATGCCCTATTAAACTTCTTGGGTAGGGCAAACAGAGACCCGATTAGATCATTTTATATTATGGTCAAGTTAAGAATTCAGCAAAATTCTATCACATTTGTTCAACTTACGTCGCTCCTATTTCAGATAGCGTACTGTGCTAGGCGGCATCTTAAAGCTCGTGGAATGGCGAGTAAAATGCACTACTAAACTTCTATGATTGGGCAATCAGAGACCCGATTAGATCATTTTATATTTTGTTTAATATAAGATTTCAGGGAAACTCTATCACATTTGTTCAATTTACGTCGCTCCTATTTCAGATAGCTTATTGGGCTAAGCGGCATGTCAAAGCGCATGAAATGACGAGTGAAATGCACTGTTAAACTTCTATGATAGGGCAATCAGAGATCCGATTAGATCATTTTATATTTTGTTTAATATAAGATTTCAGGGAAATTCTATCACATTTGTTCAATTTACGTCGCTCCTATTTCAGATAGCTTATTGGGCTAAGCGGCATCTGAAGGCGCATGAAATGGCGAGTAAAATGCACTATTAAACTTCTAGGGTAGGGCAAACAGAGACCCGATGAGATCATTTTATATTATGGTTAATTTAAGATGTCAGCAGAATTTTATCACATTTGTTCAATTTACGTCGCTCCTATTTCAGATAGCGTACCGGGCTAGGCGGCATCTTAAAGCGCGTGGAATGGCGAGTAAAATGCACTACTAAACTTCTATGATAGGGCAATCAGAGACCCGATTAGATCATTTTATATTTTGGTTAATATAAGAATTCAGCGAAATTCTATCACATTTGTTCAATTTACGTCGCTCCTATTACAGATAGCTTATTGCGCTTAGCGGCATCTCAAAGCGCATGAAGTGACGAGTGAAATGCACTATTAAACTTCTAGGGTAGGGCAAACAGAGACCCGATTTTATCATTTTACATTATGGTTAATGTAAGAATTCAGCGAAATTCTATCACATTTGTTCCATTTACGTTGCTCCTATTTCAGATAACTTATTGGGCTTAGCGGCATCTCAAAGCGCATGAAGTGTCGAGTGAAATGCCCTATTAAACTTCTTGGGTAGGGCAAACAGAGACCCGATTAGATCATTTTATATTATGGTTAATATAAGAATTCGGCGTAGTTCTTTCACATTTGTTCAATTTACGTCGCTGCTATTCCAGATAGCTTATTGTGCTTAGCGGCATCTCAAAGCGCATGAAATGACGAGTGAAATGCACTATTAAACTTCTAGGGTAGGGCAAACAGAGACCCGATTAGATCACTTTATATTAAGGTTACTTTAAGAATTCAGCGAAATCCTATCACATTTGTTAAATTTACGTCGCTCCTATTTCAGATAGCCTATTGGGCTAAGCGGCATCTCAAAGCGCATGAAATGGCGTGTAAAATGCACGATTAAACTTCTAGGGTAGGGCAAACAGAGACCCGATTAGATCATTTTATATTTTGTTTAATATAAGATTTCAGGGAAATTCTATCACATTTGTTCAATTTACGTCGCTCCTATTTCAGATAGCTTATTGGGCTAAGCGGCATCTGAAGGCGCATGAAATGGCGAGTAAAATGCACTATTAAACTTCTAGGGTAGGGCAAACAGAGACCCGATGAGATCATTTTATATTATGGTTAATTTAAGATGTCAGCAGAATTTTATCACATTTGTTCAATTTACGTCGCTCCTATTTCAGATAGCGTACTGGGCTAGGCGGCATCTTAAAGCGCGTGGAATGGTGAGTAAAATGCACTATTAAACTTCTAGGGTAGGGCAATCAGAGACCCGATTAGATCATTTTATATTTTGGTTAATATAAGAATTCAACGAAATTCTATCACATTTGTTCAATTTACGTCGCTTCTATTACAGATAGCGTATTGGGCTAAGCGGTATCTCAAAACGCATGAAATGGCGAGTAAAATGCAATACTAAACTTCTAGGATAAGGCAAACAGAGACCCGATTAGATTATTTTATATTACGGTTAATATAAGAATTCAGTGTAATTATATCACATTTGTTCAACTTACGTCGCTCCTAATTTAGATAGCGTACTGGGCTAGGCAGCATCTTAAAGCGCGTGGAATGGCGAGTAGAATGCCCTGCTATACTTCTATGATAGGGCAATCAGAGACCCGATTAGATCATTTTATATTTTGTTTAATATAAGATTTCAGGGAAATTCTATCACATTTGTTCAATTTACGTCGCTCCTATTTCAGATAGCGTATTGGGCTAAGCGGCATCTCAAGGCGCATGAAATGGCGAATGAAATGCGCTACTAAACTTCTAGGCTAGGGCGAACAGAGACCCGATCAGATCATTTTACATTAAGGTTAATATAAGTATTCAGCGAGATTCTATCACACTTGTTCAAGTTACGTCGCTTCTATTTCAGACAGCGTACTGAGCTAGGCGGCATCTTAAAGCGCGTGGAATGGCGAGTAAAATGCACTATTAATCTTCTATGATAGGGCAATCAGAGACAAGATTAGATCATTATATACTTTGGTTAATATAAGAATTCAGCGAATTTCTATCACATTTGTTCAATTTACGTCGCTTCTATTACAGATAGCTTATTGGGCTTAGCGGCATCTCAAAGCGCATGAAATGGCGAGTGAAATGCACCATTAGACTTCTATGGTACGGCGAACAGAGACCCGATTAGATCATTTTACATTAATGTTAATACAAGGATTCACGGAAATTCTATCACATTTGTTCAATTTACGTCGCTCCTATTTCAGATAGCGTATTCGGCTAAGCGGCATCTCAAAGCGCAAGAAATGGCGAGTAACATGCACTATTAAACTTCTAGGGTAGGGCAAACAGAGACCCGACTAGATCATTTTATGTTATGGTTAATTTAAGAATTGAGCGAAATTCTATCACATTTGTTCAACTTACGTCGCTCCTAATTTAAATAGCGTACTGAGCTAGGCGGCATCTTAAAGCGCGTGGAATGGCGAGTAAAATGCACTATTAAACTTCTAGGGTAGGGTGAACAGAGACACGATTAGATCATTTTACATTAAGGTTAATATAAGTATTCAGCGAGATTCTATCACATTTGTTCAACTTACGTCGCTCCTATTTCAGATAGCGTACTGGGCTAGGCGGCATCTTAAAGCGCGTGGAATGGCGAGTAAAACGCACTACTAAACTTCTATGATAGGGCAATCAGAGACCCGATTAGATCATTTTATATTTTGGTTAATATAAGAATTCAGCGAAATTCTATCACATTTGTTCAATTTACGTCGCTCCTATTTCAGATAGCTTATTGGGCTAAGCGGCATGTCAAAGCGCATGAAATGACGAGTGAAATACACTATTAAGCTTCTAGGGTAGGGCAAACAGAGACCCGATTATATCATTTTACATTATGGTTAATGTAAGAATTCAGCGAAATTCTATCACATTTGTTCAATTTACGTTGCTCCTATTTCAGATTGCTTATTGGGCTTAGCGGCATCTCAAAGCGCATGAAGTGTCGAGTGAAATGCCCTATTAAACTACTTGGGTAGGGCAAACAGAGACCCGATTAGATCATTTTATATTCTGGTTAATTTAAGAATTCAGCAAAATTCTATCACATTTGTTCAACTTACGTCGCTCCTATTTCAGATAGCGTACTGTGCTAGGCGGCATCTTAAAGCTCGTGGAATGGCGAGTAAAATGCACTACTAAACTTCTATGATAGGGCAATCGGAGACCCGATTAGCTCATTTTATATTTTGTTTAATATAAGATTTCAGGGAAATTCTATCACATTTGTTCAATTTACGTCGCTCCTATTTCAGATAGCTTATTGGGCTAAGCGGCATGTCAAAGCGCATGAAATGACGAGTGAAATGCACTGTTAAACTTCTATGATAGGGCAATCAGAGACCCGATTAGATCATTTTATATTTTGTTTAATATAAGATTTCAGGGAAATTCTATCACATTTGTTCAATTTACGTCGCTCCTATTTCAGATAGCGTATTGGGCTAAGCGGCATCTCAAGGCGCATGAAATGGCGAATGAAATGCGCTACTAAACTTCTAGGCTAGGGCGAACAGAGACCCGATCAGATCATTTTACATTAAGGTTAATATAAGTATTCAGCGAGATTCTATCACACTTGTTCAAGTTACGTCGCTTCTATTTCAGACAGCGTACTGAGCTAGGCGGCATCTTAAAGCGCGTGGAATGGCGAGTAAAATGCACTATTAATCTTCTATGATAGGGCAATCAGAGACAAGATTAGATCATTATATACTTTGGTTAATATAAGAATTCAGCGAATTTCTATCACATTTGTTCAATTTACGTCGCTTCTATTACAGATAGCTTATTGGGCTTAGCGGCATCTCAAAGCGCATGAAATGGCGAGTGAAATGCACCATTAGACTTCTATGGTACGGCGAACAGAGACCCGATTAGATCATTTTACATTAATGTTAATACAAGGATTCACGGAAATTCTATCACATTTGTTCAATTTACGTCGCTCCTATTTCAGATAGCGTATTCGGCTAAGCGGCATCTCAAAGCGCAAGAAATGGCGAGTAACATGCACTATTAAACTTCTAGGGTAGGGCAAACAGAGACCCGACTAGATCATTTTATGTTATGGTTAATTTAAGAATTGAGCGAAATTCTATCACATTTGTTCAACTTACGTCGCTCCTAATTTAAATAGCGTACTGAGCTAGGCGGCATCTTAAAGCGCGTGGAATGGCGAGTAAAATGCACTATTAAACTTCTAGGGTAGGGTGAACAGAGACACGATTAGATCATTTTACATTAAGGTTAATATAAGTATTCAGCGAGATTCTATCACATTTGTTCAACTTACGTCGCTCCTATTTCAGATAGCGTACTGGGCTAGGCGGCATCTTAAAGCGCGTGGAATGGCGAGTAAAACGCACTACTAAACTTCTATGATAGGGCAATCAGAGACCCGATTAGATCATTTTATATTTTGGTTAATATAAGAATTCAGCGAAATTCTATCACATTTGTTCAATTTACGTCGCTCCTATTTCAGATAGCTTATTGGGCTAAGCGGCATGTCAAAGCGCATGAAATGACGAGTGAAATGCACTATTAAGCTTCTAGGGTAGGGCAAACAGAGACCCGATTATATCATTTTACATTATGGTTAATGTAAGAATTCAGCGAAATTCTATCACATTTGTTCAATTTACGTTGCTCCTATTTCAGATTGCTTATTGGGCTTAGCGGCATCTCAAAGCGCATGAAGTGTCGAGTGAAATGCCCTATTAAACTACTTGGGTAGGGCAAACAGAGACCCGATTAGATCATTTTATATTCTGGTTAATTTAAGAATTCAGCAAAATTCTATCACATTTGTTCAACTTACGTCGCTCCTATTTCAGATAGCGTACTGTGCTAGGCGGCATCTTAAAGCTCGTGGAATGGCGAGTAAAATGCACTACTAAACTTCTATGATAGGGCAATCGGAGACCCGATTAGCTCATTTTATATTTTGTTTAATATAAGATTTCAGGGAAATTCTATCACATTTGTTCAATTTACGTCGCTCCTATTTCAGATAGCTTATTGGGCTAAGCGGCATGTCAAAGCGCATGAAATGACGAGTGAAATGCACTGTTAAACTTCTATGATAGGGCAATCAGAGACCCGATTAGATCATTTTATATTTTGTTTAATATAAGATTTCAGGGAAATTCTATCACATTTGTTCAATTTACGTCGCTCCTATTTCAGATAGCGTATTGGGCTAAGCGGCATCTCAAGGCGCATGAAATGGCGAATAAAATGCGCTATTAAACTTCTAGGCTAGGGCGAACAGAGACCCGATTAGATCATTTTACAGTAAGGTTAATATAAGTATTCAGCGAGATTCTATCACACTTGTTCAAGTTACGTCGCTTCTATTTCTGACAGCGTACTGAGCTAGGCGGCATCTTAAAGCGCGTGGAATGGCGAGTAAAATGCACTATTAACCTTCTATGATAGGGCAATCAGAGACCAGATTAGATCATTATATACTTTGGTTAATATAAGAATTCAGCGAAATTCTATCACATTTGTTCAATTTACGTCGCTCCTATTTCAGATAGCGTATTGGGCTAAGCCGCATCTCAAAGCGCATGAAATGACGAGTGAAATGCACTATTAAACTTCTAGGGTAGGGCAAACCGGGGCCCGATTAGATCATTTTATATTATGGTTAATTTAAGAATTCAGCGAAATTCTATCACATTTGTTCAATTTACGTCGCTTCTATTACAGATAGCTTATTGGGCTTAGCGGCATCTCAAAGCGCATGAAATGACGAGTGAAATGCACTATTAAACTTCTAGGGTAGGGCAAACAGAGACCCGATTAGGTCATTTTATATTATGGTTAATTTAAGAATTCAGCAAAATTCTATCACATTTGTTCAATTTACGTCGTTCCAATTTCAGATAGCGTATTGGGCTAAGCGGCATCTAAAAGCGCATGAAATGGCGAGTATAATGCACTATTATACTTCTAGGATGAGGCAAACAGAGACCCGATTAGATCATTTTATATTACGGTTAATATAAGAATTCAGCGTAATTCTATCACATTTGTTCAATTTACGTCGCTCCTATTTCAAATAGCTTATTGGGCGAAGCGGCGTCTCAAAGCGCATGAAATGACGAGTGAAATCCACTATTAAACTTCTAGGATAAGGCAAACAGAGACCCGATTAGATCATTTTATATTTTGGTTAATATAAGAATTCAGCGAAATTCTATCACATTTGTTCAATTTACGTCGCTCCTATTTCAGATAGCTTATTGGGCAAAGCGGCATCTCAAAGCGCAAGAAATGGCGAGTGACATGCACTATTAAACTTCTAGGGTAGGGCAAACAGAGACCCGATTTTATCATTTTACATTATGGTTAATTTAAGAATTCAGCAAAATTCTATCACATTTGTTCAACTTACGTCGCTCCTATTTCAGATAGCGTACTGTGCTAGGCGGCATCTTAAAGCTCGTGGAATGGCGAGTAAAATGCACTACTAAACTTCTATGATAGGGCAATCGGAGACCCGATTAGCTCATTTTATATTTTGTTTAATATAAGATTTCAGGGAAATTCTATCACATTTGTTCAATTTACGTCGCTCCTATTTCAGATAGCTTATTGGGCTAAGCGGCATGTCAAAGCGCATGAAATGACGAGTGAAATGCACTGTTAAACTTCTATGATAGGGCAATCAGAGACCCGATTAGATCATTTTATATTTTGTTTAATATAAGATTTCAGGGAAATTCTATCACATTTGTTCAATTTACGTCGCTCCTATTTCAGATAGCTTATTGGGCTAAGCGGCATCTGAAGGCGCATGAAATGGCGAGTAAAATGCACTATTAAACTTCAATGATAGGGCAATCAGAGACCCGATTAGATCATTTTATATTTTGGTTAATATAAGAATTCAACGAAATTCTATCACATTTGTTCAATATACGTCGCTTCTATTACAGATAGCTTATTGGGCTTAGCGGCATCTCAAAGCGCATGAAATGACGAGTGAAATGCACTATTAAACTTCTAGGGTAGGGCAAACAGAGACCCGAGCAGATCATTTTATATTTTGGTTAATATAAGAATTCAGTGAAATTCTATCACATTTGTTCAATTTACGTCGCTCCTATTTCAAATAGCGTATTGGGCTCAGCGGCATCTCAAAGCGCATGAAATGGCGAGCAAAATGCACTATTAAACTTCTAGGGTAGGGCAAACAGAGACCCGATTAGATCATTTTATGTTATGGTTAATTTAAAAATTCAGCGAAATTCTATCACATTTGTTCAACTTACGTCGCTCCTATTTCAAATAGCGTATTGAGCTAAGCGGCATCTCAAAGCGCATGAAATGGCGAGCAAAATGCACTATCAAACTTCTAGGGTAGAGCAAACAGAGACCCGATTAGATCATTTTGTACTATGGTTAATTTAAGAATTCAGCAAAATTCTATCACATTTGTTCAATTCACGTCGCTCCTATTGCAGATAGCGAACTGGGCTATGCGGCATCTTAAAGCGTTCGGAATGGCGAGTAAAATGCACTATTTAACTTCTATCCTAGGGCAATCAGAGACCCGATTAGATCATTTTATATTTTGGTTAATATAAGAATTCAGTGAAATTCTATCACATTTGTTCAACTTATATCGCTCCTATTTCAGATAGCGTATTAGGCTAAGCGGCATCTCAAAGCGCATGAAATGACGAGTAAAATGCACTATTAAAGTTCTAGGGTAGAGCAAACAGAGACCCGATTAGATGATTTTATATTATGGTTAATTTAAGGATTGAGCGAAATTCTATCACATTCGTTCAATTTACGTCGCTCCTATTTCAGATAGCGTATTGGGCAAAGCGGCATCTCAAAGCGCAAGAAATGACGAGTGAAATGCACTATTAAACTTCTAGGGTAGGGCGAACAGAGACCCGATTAGATCATTTTACATTAAGGTTAATATAAGTATTCAGCGAGATTCTATCACACTTGTTCAATTTACGTCGCTTCTATTTCAGACAGCGTACTGGACTAGGCGGCATCTTAAAGCGCGTGGAATGTCGAGTAAAATGCACTATTAACCTTCTATGATAGGGCAATCAGAGACCAGATTAGATCATTTTATACTTTGGTTAATATAAGAATTCAGCGAAATTCTATCACATTTGTTCAATTTACGTCGCTCCTATTTCAGATAGCGTATTGGGCTAAGCGGCATCTCAAAGCGCATGAAATGACGAGTGAAATGCACTATCAAACTTCTAGGGTAGGGCAAACAGGGACCCGATTAGATCATTTTATATTATGGTTAATATAAGAATTCAGCGTAATTCTATCACATTTGTTCAAATTACGTCGTTCCTATTTCAGATAGCGTACTGGGCTATGCGGCATCTTAAAGCGCGTGAAATGGCGAGTAACATGCACCATTAAACTTCTAGGGTAGGGCAAACCGAGACCCGATTAGATCATTTTATATTATGGTTAATTTAAGAATTCAGCAAAATTCTATCACATTTGTTCAATGTACGTCGCTCCTATTTCGGATAGCGTACTGGGCTAGGCGGCACCCAAAAGCGCGTGGAGTGGCGAGTAAAATGCACTATTAATCTTCTATGATAGGGCAATCAGAGACCCGATTAGATCATTTTATATTTTGGTTAATATAAGAATTCAGCGAAATTGTATCACATTTGTTCAATTTACGTCGCTCGTATTTCAGATAGCTTATTGTGCTTAGCGGCATCTCAAAGCGCATGAAATGACGAGTGAAATGCACTATTAAACTTCTAGGGTAGGGCAAACAGAGACCCGATTAGATCATTTTATGTTATGGTTAATTTAAGAATTCAGCGAAATTCTATCACATTCGTTCAACTTACGTCTCTCCTAATTTAGATAGCGTACTGGGCTAGGCGGCATCTTAATGCGCGTGGAATGGCGAGTAAAATGCACTGCTAAACTTCTATGATAGGGCAATCAGAGACCCGATTAGATCATTTTATATTTTGTTTAATATAAGATTTCAGGGAAATTCTATCACATTTGATTAATTTACGTCGCTCCTATTTCAGATAGCGTATTGGGCGAAGCGGCATCTCAAAGCGCATGAAATGGCGACTAAAATGCACTATTAAACTTCTAGGGTAGGGCAAGCAGAGACCCGATTAGATCATTTTATATTATGGTTAATTTAAGAATTCAGCAAAATTCTATCACATTTGTTCAATGTACGTCGCTCCTATTTCGGATAGCGTACTGGGCTAGGCGGCACCCAAAAGCGCGTGGAGTGCCGAGTAAAATGCACTATTAATCTTCTATGATAGGGCAATCAGAGACCCGATTAGATCATTTTATATTTTGGTTAATATAAGAATTCAGCGAAATTCTATCACATTTGTTCAATTTACGTCGCTCGTATTTCAGATAGCTTATTGTGCTTAGCGGCATCTCAAAGCGCATGAAATGACGAGTGAAATGCACTATTAAACTTCTAGGGTAGGGCAAACAGAGACCCGATTAGATCATTTTATATTTTGTTTAATATAAGAATTCAGCGAAATTCTATCACATTTGTTCAATTTACGTCGCTCCTATTTCAGACAGCTTATTGGGCTTAGCGGCATCTCAAAGCGCATGAAATGGCGAACAAAATGCACTATTAAACTTCTAGGCTAGGGCGAACAGAGACCAGATTAGATCATTTTATATTTTGGTTAATATAAGAATTCAGCGAAATTCTATCACATTTGTTCAACTTACGTCGCTCCTATTTCAGATAGCGTACCTGGCTAGGCGGCATCTTAAAGCGCGTGGAATGGCGAGTAAAATGCACTGCTAAACTTCTATGATAGGGCAATCAGAGACCCGATTAGATCATTTTATATTTTGTTTAATATAAGATTTCAGGGAAATTCTATCACATTTGTTTAATTTACGTCGCTCCTATTTCAGATAGCGTATTGGGCGAAGCGGCATCTCAATGCGCATGAAATGGCGACTAAAATGCACTATTAAACTTCTAGGGTGGGGCAAGCAGAGACGCGATTAGATCATTTTATATTATGGTTAATTTAAGAATTCAGCAAAATTCTATCACATTCGTTCAATTTAGGTCGCTCCTATTTCAGATAGCGTACTGGGATG
The DNA here is from genome assembly GCA_916610135.2 of Macropis europaea. Lineage (NCBI taxonomy): Eukaryota > Metazoa > Arthropoda > Insecta > Hymenoptera > Melittidae > Macropis > Macropis europaea. The sequence goes on along the minus strand of CAKAJE020001005.1, from coordinate 13,789 downwards.
GGCGGCATCTTAAAGCGCGTGGAATGCCGAGTAAAATCCACTATTAAACTTCTAGGCTAGGGCGAACAGAGACCAGATTAGATCATTTTACATTCTGGTTAATAAAATAATTCAGCGAAATTCTATCACATTTGTTCAACTTTCGTCGCTCATATTTCAGATAGCGTATTGGGCTAAGCGGCATCTCAAAGCGCATGAAATGGCGAGTAAAATGCACTATTAAACTTCTAGGGTAGGGCAATCAGTGACCCGATTAGATCCTTTTATATTATAGTTAATTTAAGAATTCAGCGAAATTCTATCACATTTGTTCAATTTACGTCGCTCCCATTTCAGATAGCGCATTGGGCTAAGCGGCATCTCAAAGCGCATGAAATGGCGAGTAAAATGCAATACTAAACTTCTAGGATAAGGCAAACAGAGACCCGAATAGATCATTTTATATTACGGTTAATATAAGAATTCAGCGTAATTCTATCACATTTGTTTAACTTACGTCGCTCCTAATTTAGATAGCGTACTGGGCTAGGCGGCATCTTAAAGCGCGTGGAATGGCGAGTAAAATGCACTGTTAAACTTCTATGATAGGGCAATCAGAGACCCGATTAGATCATGTTATATTTCGTTTAATATAAGATTTCAGGGAAATTCTATCACATTTGATTAATTTACGTCGCTCCTATTTCAGATAGCGTATTGGGCGAAGCGGCATCTCAAAGCGCATGAAATGGCGACTAAAATGCACTATTAAACTTCTAGGGTAGGGCAAGCAGAGACCCGATTAGATCATTTTATATTATGGTTAATTTAAGAATTCAGCAAAATTCTATCACATTTGTCAATGTACGTCGCTCCTATTTCGGATAGCGTACTGGGCTAGGCGGCACCCAAAAGCGCGTGGAGTGCCGAGTAAAATGCACTATTAATCTTCTATGATAGGGCAATCAGAGACCCGATTAGATCATTTTATATTTTGGTTAATATAAGAATTCAGCGAAATTCTATCACATTTGTTCAATTTACGTCGCTCGTATTTCAGATAGCTTATTGTGCTTAGCGGCATCTCAAAGCGCATGAAATGACGAGTGAAATGCACTATTAAACTTCTAGGGTAGGGCAAACAGAGACCCGATTAGATCATTTTATATTTTGTTTAATATAAGAATTCAGCGAAATTCTATCACATTTGTTCAATTTACGTCGCTCCTATTTCAGACAGCTTATTGGGCTTAGCGGCATCTCAAAGCGCATGAAATGGCGAACAAACTGCACTATTAAACTTCTAGGCTAGGGCGAACAGAGACCAGATTAGATCATTTTATATTTTGGTTAATATAAGAATTCTGCGAAATTCTATCACATTTGTTCAACTTACGTCGCTCCTATTTCAGATAGCGTACCTGGCTAGGCGGCATCTTAAAGCGCGTGGAATGGCGAGTAAAATGCACTACTAAACTTCTATGATAGGGCAATCAGAGACCCGATTAGATCATTTTATATTTTGGTTAATATAAGAATTCAGCGAAATTCTATCACATTTGTTCAATTTACGTCGCTCCTATTACAGATAGCTTATTGTGCTTAGCGGCATCTCAAAGCGCATGAAGTGACGAGTGAAATGCACTATTAAACTTCTAGGGTAGGGCAAACAGAGACCCGATTTTATCATTTTACATTATGGTTAATGTAAGAATTCAGCGAAATTCTATCACATTTGTTCAATTTACGTTGCTCCTATTTCAGATAACTTATTGGGCTTAGCGGCATCTCAAAGCGCATGAAGTGTCGAGTGAAATGCCCTATTAAACTTCTTGGGTAGGGCAAACAGAGACCCGATTGGATCATTTTATATTACGGTTAATATAAGAATTCGGCGTAGTTCTTTCACATTTGTTCAATGTACGTCGCTGCTATTCCAGATAGCTTATTGTGCTTAGCGGCATCTCAAAGCGCATGAAATGACGAGTGAAATGCACTATTAAACTTCTAGGGTAGGGCAAACAGAGACCCGATTAGATCACTTTATATTAAGGTTACTTTAAGAATTCAGCGAAATTCTATCACATTTGTTCAATTTACGTCGCTCCTATTTCAGATAGCGTACTGTGCTAGACGGCATCTTAAGGCGCGTGGAATGGCGAGTAAAATGCACAATGAAACTTCTATGGTAGGGAAACCAGAGACCCGATTAGATCATTTTATATTAAGGTTACTTTAAGAATTCAGCGAAATCCTATCACATTTGTTCAATTTACGTCGCTCCTATTTCAGATAGCTTATTGGGCTTAGCGGCATCTCAAAGCGCATGAAGTGTCGAGTGAAATGCCCTATTAAACTTCTTGGGTAGGGCAAACAGAGACCCGATTAGATCATTTTATATTATGGTTAATTTAAGAATTCAGCAAAATTCTATCACATTTGTTCAACTTACGTCGCTCCTATTTCAGATAGCGTACTGTGCTAGGCGGCATCTTAAAGCTCGTGGAATGGCGAGTAAAATGCACTACTAAACTTCTATGATTGGGCAATCAGAGACCCGATTAGCTCATTTTATATTTTGTTTAATATAAGATTTCAGGGAAACTCTATCACATTTGTTCAATTTACGTCGCTCCTATTTCAGATAGCTTATTGGGCTAAGCGGCATGTCAAAGCGCATGAAATGACGAGTGAAATGCACTGTTAAACTTCTATGATAGGGCAATCAGAGATCCGATTAGATCATTTTATATTTTGTTTAATATAAGATTTCAGGGAAATTCTATCACATTTGTTCAATTTACGTCGCTCCTATTTCAGATAGCTTATTGGGCTAAGCGGCATCTGAAGGCGCATGAAATGGCGAGTAAAATGCACTATTAAACTTCTATGATAGGGCAATCAGAGACCCGATTAGATCATTTTATATTTTGGTTAATATAAGAATTCAACGAAATTCTATCACATTTGTTCAATTTACGTCGCTTCTATTACAGATAGCTTATTGGGCTTAGCGGCATCTCAAAGCGCATGAAATGACGAGTGAAATGCACTATTAAACTTCTAGGGTAGGGCAAACAGAGACCCGATTAGGTTATTTTATATTATGGTTAATTTAAGAATTCAGCGAAATTCTATCACATTTGTTCAATTTACGTCGCTCCTATTACAGGTAGCTTATTGGGCTCAGCGGCATCTCAAAGCGCATGAAATGGCGAGCAAAATGCACTATTAAACTTCTATCCTAGGGCAATCAGAGACCCGATTAGATGATTTTATATTTTGGTTAATATAAGAATTCAGTGAAATTCTATCACATTTGTTCAATTTACGTCGCTCCTTTTTCAGATAGCGTATTGGGCAAAGCGGCATCTCAAAGCGTATGAAATGGCGAATAAAATGCACTATTAAAGTTCTAGGCTAGGGCGAACAGAGACCCGATTAGATCATTTTACATTATGGTTAATAAAAGAATTCAGCGAAATTCTATCACATTTGTTCAACTTACGTCGCTCCTATTTCAGATAGCGTACTGGGCTAGGCGCCATCTTAAAGCGCGTGGAATGGCGAGTAAAATGCACTGCTCAACTTTTATGATAGGGCAATCAGAGACCCGATTAGATCATTTTATATTTTGTTTAATATAAGATTTCAGCGAAATTCTATCACATTTGTTCAATTTACGTCGCTCCTATTTCAGATAGCGTATTGGGCGAAGCGGCATCTCAATGCGCATGAAATGGCGACTAAAATGCACTATTAAACTTCTAGGGTGGGGCAAGCAGAGACGCGATTAGATCATTTTATATTATGGTTAATTTAAGAATTCAGCAAAATTCTATCACATTCGTTCAATTTAGGTCGCTCCTATTTCAGATAGCGTACTGGGTTGGGCGGCATCTTAAAGCGCGTGGAATGCCGAGTAAAATCCACTATTAAACTTCTAGGCTAGGGCGAACAGAGACCAGATTAGATCATTTTACATTCTGGTTAATAAAATAATTCAGCGAAATTCTATCACATTTGTTCAACTTTCGTCGCTCATATTTCAGATAGCGTATTGGGCTAAGCGGCATCTCAAAGCGCATGAAATGGCGAGTAAAATGCACTATTAAACTTCTATGGTAGGGCAAGCAGAGACCCGATTAGATCATTTTATATTATGGTTAATTTAAGAATTCTGCAAAATTCTATCACATTCGTTCAATTTAGGTCGCTCCTATTTCAGATAGCGTAGTGGGCTAGGCGGCATCTTAAAGCGCGTGGAATGCCGAGTAAAATCCACTATTAAACTTCTAGGCTGGGGCGAACAGAGACCAGATTAGATCATTTTACATTCTGGTTAATAAAATAATTCAGCGAAATTCTATCACCTTTGTTCAACTTTCGTCGCTCCTATTTCAGATAGCGTATTGGGCTAAGCGGCATCTCAAAGCGCATGAAATGGCGAGTAACATGCACCATTAAACTTCTAGGGTAGGGCAAACAGAGACCCGATTAGATCATTTTATATTATGGTTAATTTAAGAATTCAGCAAAATTCTATCACATTTGTTCAATGTACGTCGCTCCTATTTCGGATAGCGTACTGGGCTAGGCGGCACCAAAAAGCGCGTGGAGTGGCGAGTAAAATGCACTATTAATCTTCTATGATAGGGCAATCAGAGACCCGATTAGATCATTTTATATTTTGGTTAATATAAGAATTCAGCGAAATTCTATCACATTTGTTCAATTTACGTCGCTCGTATTTTAGATAGCTTATTGTGCTTAGCGGCATCTCAAAGCGCATGAAATGACGAGTGAAATGCACTATTAAACTTCTAGGGTAGGGCAAACAGAGACCCGATTAGATCATTTTATGTTATGGTAAATTTAAGAATTCAGCGAAATTCTATCACATTTGTTCAACTTACGTCGCTCCTAATTTAGATAGCGTACTGGGCTAGGCGGCATCTTAAAGCCCGTGGAATGGCGAGTAAAATGCACTGCTATACTTCTATGATAGGGCAATCAGAGACCAGACTAGATCATTTTATACCTTGGTTAATATAAGAATTCAGCGAAATTCTATCACATTTGTTAAATTTACGTCGCTCCTATTTCAGATAGCCTATTGGGCTAAGCGGCATCTCAATGCGCATGAAATGGCGTGTAAAATGCACGATTAAACTTCTAGGGTAGGGCAAACAGAGACCCGATTAGATCATTTTATATTTTGTTTAATATAAGAATTCAGCGAAATTCTATCACATTTGTTCAATTTACGTCGCTCCTATTACAGATAGCTTGTTGTGCTTAGCGGCATCTCAAAGCGCATGAAGTGACGAGTGAAATGCACTATTAAACTTCTAGGGTAGGGCAAACAGAGACCCGATGAGATCATTTTATATTATGGTTAATTTAAGATGTCAGCAGAATTTTATCACATTTGTTCAATTTACGTCGCTCCTATTTCAGATAGCGTACTGGGCTAGGCGGCATCTTAAAGCGCGTGGAATGGTGAGTAAAATGCACTATTAAACTTCTAGGGTAGGGCAATCAGAGACCCGATTAGATCATTTTATATTTTGGTTAATATAAGAATTCAACGAAATTCTATCACATTTGTTCAATTTACGTCGCTTCTATTACAGATAGCGTATTGGGCTAAGCGGTATCTCAAAACGCATGAAATGGCGAGTAAAATGCAATACTAAACTTCTAGGATAAGGCAAACAGAGACCCGATTAGATTATTTTATATTACGGTTAATATAAGAATTCAGTGTAATTATATCACATTTGTTCAACTTACGTCGCTCCTAATTTAGATAGCGTACTGGGCTATGCAGCATCTTAAAGCGCGTGGAATGGCGAGTAGAATGCCCTGCTATACTTCTATGATAGGGCAATCAGAGACCCGATTAGATCATTTTATATTTTGTTTAATATAAGATTTCAGGGAAATTCTATCACATTTGTTCAATTTACGTCGCTCCTATTTCAGATAGCGTATTGGGCTAAGCGGCATCTCAAGGCGCATGAAATGGCGAATGAAATGCGCTACTAAACTTCTAGGCTAGGGCGAACAGAGACCCGATCAGATCATTGTACATTAAGGTTAATATAAGTATTCAGCGAGATTCTATCACACTTGTTCAAGTTACGTCGCTTCTATTTCAGACAGCGTACTGAGCTAGGCGGCATCTTAAAGCGCGTGGAATGGCGAGTAAAATGCACTATTAATCTTCTATGATAGGGCAATCAGAGACCAGATTAGATCATTATATACTTTGGTTAATATAAGAATTCAGCGAAATTCTATCACATTTGTTCAATTTACGTCGCGCCTATTTCAGATAGCGTATTGGGCTAAGCGGCATCTCAAAGCGCATGAAATGACGAGTGAAATGCACTATTAAACTTCTAGGGTAGGGCAAACAGGGACCCGATTAGATCATTTTATATTATGGTTAATTTAAGAATTCAGCGAATTTCTATCACATTTGTTCAATTTACGTCGCTTCTATTACAGATAGCTTATTGGGCTTAGCGGCATCTCAAAGCGCATGAAATGGCGAGTGAAATGCACCATTAGACTTCTATGGTACGGCGAACAGAGACCCGATTAGATCATTTTACATTAATGTTAATACAAGGATTCACGGAAATTCTATCACATTTGTTCAATTTACGTCGCTCCTATTTCAGATAGCGTATTCGGCTAAGCGGCATCTCAAAGCGCAAGAAATGGCGAGTAACATGCACTATTAAACTTCTAGGGTAGGGCAAACAGAGACCCGACTAGATCATTTTATGTTATGGTTAATTTAAGAATTGAGCGAAATTCTATCACATTTGTTCAACTTACGTCGCTCCTAATTTAAATAGCGTACTGAGCTAGGCGGCATCTTAAAGCGCGTGGAATGGCGAGTAAAATGCACTATTAAACTTCTAGGGTAGGGCGAACAGAGACATGATTAGATCATTTTACATTAAGGTTAATATAAGTATTCAGCGAGATTCTATCACATTTGTTCAATTTACGTCGCTCCTATTTCAGACAGCGTACTGGGCTAGGCGGCATCTTAAAGCGTGTGGAATGGCGAACAAAATGCACTATTAAGCTTCTAGGCTAGGGCGAACAGAGACCAGATTAGATCATTTTATATTTTGGTTAATATAAGAATTCTGCGAAATTCTATCACATTTGTTCAACTTACGTCGCTCCTATTTCAGATAGCGTACTGGGCTAGGCGGCATCTTAAATCGCGTGGAATGGCGAGTAAAACGCACTACTAAACTTCTATGATAGGGCAATCAGAGACCCGATTAGATCATTTTATATTTTGGTTAATATAAGAATTCAGCGAAATTCTATCACATTTGGTCAATTTACGTCGCTCCTATTACAGATAGCTTATTGTGCTTAGCGGCATCTCAAAGCGCATGAAGTGACGAGTGAAATGCACTATTAAGCTTCTAGGGTAGGGCAAACAGAGACCCGATTATATCATTTTACATTATGGTTAATGTAAGAATTCAGCGAAATTCTATCACATTTGTTCAATTTACGTTGCTCCTATTTCAGATAGCTTATTGGGCTTAGCGGCATCTCAAAGCGCATGAAGTGTCGAGTGAAATGCCCTATTAAACTACTTGGGTAGGGCAAACAGAGACCCGATTAGATCATTTTATATTATGGTTAATTTAAGAATTCAGCAAAATTCTATCACATTTGTTCAACTTACGTCGCTCCTATTTCAGATAGCGTACTGTGCTAGGCGGCATCTTAAAGCTCGTGGAATGGCGAGTAAAATGCACTACTAAACTTCTATGATAGGGCAATCGGAGACCCGATTAGCTCATTTTATATTTTGTTTAATATAAGATTTCAGGGAAATTCTATCACATTTGTTCAATTTACGTCGCTCCTATTTCAGATAGCTTATTGGGCTAAGCGGCATGTCAAAGCGCATGAAATGACGAGTGAAATGCACTGTTAAACTTCTATGATAGGGCAATCAGAGACCCGATTAGATCATTTTATATTTTGTTTAATATAAGATTTCAGGGAAATTCTATCACATTTGTTCAATTTACGTCGCTCCTATTTCAGATAGCTTATTGGGCTAAGCGGCATCTGAAGGCGCATGAAATGGCGAGTAAAATGCACTATTAAACTTCAATGATAGGGCAATCAGAGACCCGATTAGATCATTTTATATTTTGGTTAATATAAGAATTCAACGATATTCTATCACATTTGTTCAATTTACGTCGTTCCTATTTCAGATAGCATCCTGGGCTAAGCGGCATCTAAAAGCGCATGAAATGGCGAGTATAATGCACTATTATACTTCTAGGATAAGGCAAACAGAGACCCGATTAGATCATTTTATATTACGGTTAATATAAGAATTCAGCGTAATTCTATCACATTTGTTCAACTTACGTCGTTCCTATTTCAGATAGCGTACTGGGCTAGGCGGCATCTTAAAGCGCGTGGAATGGCGAGTAAAGTGCACTATTAAACTTCTATGATAGGGCAATCAGAGACCCGATTAGATCATTTTATATATTGGTTAATATAAGAATTCAACGAAATTCTATCACATTTGTAAAATTTACGTCGCTCCTATTACAGATAGCTTATTGGGCTTAGCGGCATCTCAAAGCGCATGGAATGACGAGTGAAATGCACTGTTAAACTTCTAGGGTAGGGCAAACAGTCACGCGATTAGATCATTTTATATTATGGTTAATTTAAGAATTCAGCAAAATTCTATCACATTTGCTCAATTTACGTCGCTCCTATTTCAGATAGCGTATTGGGCTAAGCGGTATCTCAAAGCGCATGAAATGGCGAGTAAAATGCAATACTAAACTTCTAGGATAAGGCAAACAGAGACCCGATTAGATTATTTTATATTACGGTTAATATAAGAATTCAGCGTAATTCTATCACATTTGTTCAACATACGTCGCTCCTAATTTAGATAGCGTACTGGGCTAGGCGGCATCTTAAAGCGCGTGGAATGGCGAGTAAAATGCACTGCTAAACTTCTATGATAGGGCAATCAGAGACCCAATTAGATCATTTTATATTTTGTTTAATATAAGATTTCAGGGAAATTCTATCACATTTGTTCAATTTACGTCGCTCCTATTTCAGATAGCGTATTGGGCTAAGCGGCATCTCAAAGCGCATGAAATGACGAGTGAAATGCACTATTAAACTTCTAGGGTAGGGCAAACCGGGGCCCGATTAGACCATTTTATATTATGGTTAATTTAAGAATTCAGCGAAATTCTATCACATTTGTTCAATTTACGTCGCTTCTATTACAGATAGCTTATTGGGCTTAGCGGCATCTCAAAGCGCATGAAATGACGAGTGAAATGCACTATTAAACTTCTAGGGTAGGGCAAACAGAGACCCGATTAGGTCATTTTATATTATGGTTAATTTAAGAATTCAGCAAAATTCTATCACATTTGTTCAATTTACGTCGTTCCAATTTCAGATAGCGTCCTGGGCTAAGCGGCATCTAAAAGCGCATGAAATGGCGAGTATAATGCACTATTATACTTCTAGGATGAGGCAAACAGAGACCCGATTAGATCATTTTATATTACGGTTAATATAAGAATTCAGCGTAATTCTATCACATTTGTTCAATTTACGTCGCTCCTATTTCAAATAGCTTATTGGGCGAAGCGGCGTCTCAAAGCGCATGAAATGACGAGTGAAATCCACTATTAAACTTCTAGGATAAGGCAAACAGAGACCCGATTAGATCATTTTATATTTTGGTTAATATAAGAATTCAGCGAAATTCTATCACATTTGTTCAATTTACGTCGCTCCTATTTCAGATAGCTTATTGGGCAAAGCGGCATCTCAAAGCGCAAGAAATGGCGAGTGACATGCACTATTAAACTTCTAGGGTAGGGCAAACAGAGACCCGATTTTATCATTTTACATTATGGTTAATGTAAGAATTCAGCGAAATTCTATCACATTTGTTCAATTTACGTTGCTCCTATTTCAGATAGCTTATTGGGCTTAGCGGCATCTCAAAGCGCATGAAGTGTCGAGTGAAATGCCCTATTAAACTACTTGGGTAGGGCAAACAGAGACCCGATTAGATCATTTTATATTATGGTTAATTTAAGAATTCAGCAAAATTCTATCACATTTGTTCAACTTACGTCGCTCCTATTTCAGATAGCGTACTGTGCTAGGCGGCATCTTAAAGCTCGTGGAATGGCGAGTAAAATGCACTACTAAACTTCTATGATAGGGCAATCGGAGACCCGATTAGCTCATTTTATATTTTGTTTAATATAAGATTTCAGGGAAATTCTATCACATTTGTTCAATTTACGTCGCTCCTATTTCAGATAGCTTATTGGGCTAAGCGGCATGTCAAAGCGCATGAAATGACGAGTGAAATGCACTGTTAAACTTCTATGATAGGGCAATCAGAGACCCGATTAGATCATTTTATATTTTGTTTAATATAAGATTTCAGGGAAATTCTATCACATTTGTTCAATTTACGTCGCTCCTATTTCAGATAGCTTATTGGGCTAAGCGGCATCTGAAGGCGCATGAAATGGCGAGTAAAATGCACTATTAAACTTCAATGATAGGGCAATCAGAGACCCGATTAGATCATTTTATATTTTGGTTAATATAAGAATTCAACGAAATTCTATCACATTTGTTCAATATACGTCGCTTCTATTACAGATAGCTTATTGGGCTTAGCGGCATCTCAAAGCGCATGAAATGACGAGTGAAATGCACTATTAAACTTCTAGGGTAGGGCAAACAGAGACCCGATTAGGTTATTTTATATTATGGTTAATTTAAGAATTCAGCGAAATTCTATCACATTTGTTCAATATACGTCGCTCCTATTACAGGTAGCTTATTGGGCTCAGCGGCATCTCAAAGCGCATGAAATGACGAGTGAAATGCACTATTAAACTTCTAGGCTAGGGCGAACAGAGACCCGAGCAGATCATTTTATATTTTGGTTAATATAAGAATTCAGTGAAATTCTATCACATTTGTTCAATTTACGTCGCTCCTATTTCAAATAGCGTATTGGGCTCAGCGGCATCTCAAAGCGCATGAAATGGCGAGCAAAATGCACTATTAAACTTCTAGGGTAGGGCAAACAGAGACCCGATTAGATCATTTTATGTTATGGTTAATTTAAAAATTCAGCGAAATTCTATCACATTTGTTCAACTTACGTCGCTCCTATTTCAAATAGCGTATTGAGCTAAGCGGCATCTCAAAGCGCATGAAATGGCGAGCAAAATGCACTATCAAACTTCTAGGGTAGAGCAAACAGAGACCCGATTAGATCATTTTGTACTATGGTTAATTTAAGAATTCAGCAAAATTCTATCACATTTGTTCAATTCACGTCGCTCCTATTGCAGATAGCGAACTGGGCTATGCGGCATCTTAAAGCGTTCGGAATGGCGAGTAAAATGCACTATTTAACTTCTATGCTAGGGCAATCAGAGACCCGATTAGATCATTTTATATTTTGGTTAATATAAGAATTCAGTGAAATTCTATCACATTTGTTCAACTTATATCGCTCCTATTTCAGATAGCGTATTAGGCTAAGCGGCATCTCAAAGCGCATGAAATGACGAGTCAAATGCACTATCAAACTTCTAGGGTAGGGCAAACAGGGACCCGATTAGATCATTTTATATTATGGTTAATATAAGAATTCAGCGTAATTCTATCACATTTGTTCAAATTACGTCGTTCCTATTTCAGATAGCGTACTGGGCTAGGCGGCATCTTAAAGCGCGTGAAATGGCGAGTAACATGCACCATTAAACTTCTAGGGTAGGGCAAACAGAGACCCGATTAGATCATTTTATATTATGGTTAATTTAAGAATTCAGCAAAATTCTATCACATTTGTTCAATGTACGTCGCTCCTATTTCGGATAGCGTACTGGGCTAGGCGGCACCCAAAAGCGCGTGGAGTGGCGAGTAAAATGCACTATTAATCTTCTATGATAGGGCAATCAGAGACCCGATTAGATCATTTTATATTTTGGTTAATATAAGAATTCAGCGAAATTCTATCACATTTGTTCAATTACGTCGCTCGTATTTCAGATAGCTTATTGTGCTTAGCGGCATCTCAAAGCGCATGAAATGACGAGTGAAATGCACTATTAAACTTCTAGGGTAGGGCAAACAGAGACCCGATTAGATCATTTTATATTTTGTTTAATATAAGATTTCAGGGAAATTCTATCACATTTGTTTAATTTACGTCGCTCCTATTTCAGATAGCGTATTGGGCGAAGCGGCATCTCAATGCGCATGAAATGGCGACTAAAATGCACTATTAAACTTCTAGGGTGGGGCAAGCAGAGACGCGATTAGATCATTTTATATTATGGTTAATTTAAGAATTCAGCAAAATTCTATCACATTCGTTCAATTTAGGTCGCTCCTATTTCAGATAGCGTACTGGGTTGGGCGGCATCTTAAAGCGCGTGGAATGCCGAGTAAAATCCACTATTAAACTTCTAGGCTAGGGCGAACAGAGACCAGATTAGATCATTTTACATTCTGGTTAATAAAATAATTCAGCGAAATTCTATCACATTTGTTCAACTTTCGTCGCTCATATTTCAGATAGCGTATTGGGCTAAGCGGCATCTCAAAGCGCATGAAATGGCGAGTAAAATGCACTATTAAACTTCTAGGGTAGGGCAAGCAGAGACCCGATTAGATCATTTTATATTATGGTTAATTTAAGAATTCTGCAAAATTCTATCACATTCGTTCAATTTAGGTCGCTCCTATTTCAGATAGCGTAGTGGGCTAGGCGGCATCTTAAAGCGCGTGGAATGCCGAGTAAAATCCACTATTAAACTTCTAGGCTAGGGCGAACAGAGACCAGATTAGATCATTTCACATTCTGGTTAATAAAATAATTCAGCGAAATTCTATCACCTTTGTTCAACTTTCGTCGCTCCTATTTCAGATAGCGTATTGGGCTAAGCGGCATCTCAAAGCGCATGAAATGGCGAGTAACATGCACCATTAAACTTCTAGGGTAGGGCAAACAGAGACCCGATTAGATCATTTTATATTATGGTTAATTTAAGAATTCAGCAAAATTCTATCACATTTGTTCAATGTACGTCGCTCCTATTTCGGATAGCGTACTGGGCTAGGCGGCACCCAAAAGCGCGTGGAGTGGCGAGTAAAATGCACTATTAATCTTCTATGATAGGGCAATCAGAGACCCGATTAGATCATTTTATATTTTGGTTAATATAGGAATTCAGCGAAATTCTATCACATTTGTTCAATTTACGTCGCTCGTATTTTAGATAGCTTATTGTGCTTAACGGCATCTCAAAGCGCATGAAATGACGAGTGAAATGCACTATTAAACTTCTAGGGTAGGGCAAACAGAGACCCGATTAGATCATTTTATGTTATGGTAAATTTAAGAATTCAGCGAAATTCTATCACATTTGTTCAACTTACGTCGCTCCTAATTTAGATAGCGTACTGGGCTAGGCGGCATCTTAAAGCGCGTGGAATGGCGAGTAAAATGCACTACTAAACTTCTATGATAGGGCAATCAGAGACCAGACTAGATCATTTTATACCTTGGTTAATATAAGAATTCAGCGAAATTCTATCACATTTGTTAAATTTACGTCGCTCCTATTTCAGATAGCCTATTGGGCTAAGCGGCATCTCAATGCGCATGAAATGGCGTGTAAAATGCACGATTAAACTTCTAGGGTAGGGC
>CAKAJE020001004.1:0-28369 GCA_916610135.2 Macropis europaea | reverse complement strand
ATACGCATCTGAAATAGGAGCGACGTAAATTGAACAAATGTGCTAGAATTTCGCTGAATTCTTAAATTAACCATAATATCAAATGATCTAATCGGGTCTCTTTTTGCCCTATCATAGATCTTTAATAGTGCATTTCACTCGAGATTTCATGCGCTTTGAGATGCCGCCTAGCCCGATACGCTATCTGAAATAGGAGCGACGTAAATTGAACAAATGTGATAGAATTTCCCTGAATACTTATATTAACCTTAATGTAAAATGATCTAATCGGGTCTCTGTTCGCCCTACCCTAGAAGTGTAATAGTGCATTTCACTCGCCATGTCATGCGCTTTGAGATGCCGCTTAGCCCAATACGCTATCTGAAATAGGAGCGACGTAAGTAGAACAATTGTGATAGAATTTCGCTGAATTCTTATATTAACCAAAATATAAAATGATGTAATCGGGTCTCTGATTGCCCTATCGTAGAAGTTTAATAGTGCATTTTACTCGCCAATCCACGCGCTTTAAGATTCCGCCTAGCCAGTACGCTATCTGAAATAGGAGCGACGTAAATTGAACAAATGTGAAAGAATTTCGCTGAATTCTTAAATTAACCATAATATAAAATGATCTAATCGGGTCTCTGTTTGTCCTACCCTAGAAGTTTAATAGTGCATGTTACTCGCCATTTCATGCGCGTTGAGATGCCGCATAGCCCAATACGCTATCTGAAATAGGAGCGACGTAAATTGAACAAATGTGATAGAATTTCCGTGAATTCTTATATTAACCTTAATGTAAAATGATCTAATCGGGTCTCTGATTGCCCTATCATAGAAGTTTAATAGTGCATTTCACTCGTCATTTCATGCGCTTTGAGATGCCGCTAAGCCCAATAAGCTATCTGTAATAGGAGCGACGTAAATTGAACAAATGTGATAGAATTTCGCTGAATTCTTATATTAACCGTAATATAAAATGATCTAATCGGGTCTCTGATTGCCCTATCATAGAAGTTTAATAGTGCATTTTACTTGCCATTCCACGCGCTTTAAGATGCCGCCTAGCCCAGTACGCTATCTGAAATGGGAGCGACGTAAATTGAACAAATGCTATAAAATTTTGCTGACATCTTAAATTAAGCATAATATAAAATGATCTAATCGGGTCTCTGATTGCCCTATCATAGAATTTTAATAGTGCATTTTACTCGCCATTCCACGCGCTTTAAGATGCGGCCTAGCCCAGAACGCTATCTGAAATAGGAGCGACGTAAATTGAAGAAATGTGATAGAATTTTGCTGAATTCTTAAATTAACAATAATATAAAATTATCTAATCGGGTCTCTGATTGCCCTATCATAGAATTTTAATAGTGCATTTTCTTCCCATTCCACGCGCTTTAAGATGCCGCCTAGCCCAGTACGCTATCTGAAATAGGAGCGTCGTAAATTGAACAAATGTGATAGAATTTTGCTGAATTCTTAAATTAACCATAATATAAAATGATCTAATCGGGTCTCTTTTTGCCCTACCATAGAAGTTTCATAGTGCATTTTACTCGCCATTTTATGCGCTTTGAGATGCCGCTTAGCCCAATACGCTATCTGAAATAGGAGCGACGTAAATTGAACAAATGTGATAGAACTTCGCTGAATACTTAAATTAACCATAATATAAAATGATCGAATCGGGTCTCTGTTTGCCCTACCCTAGAAGTTTAATAGTGCATTTATTCGCCATTTCATGCGCTTTGAGATGCCGCATAGCCCAATACGCTATCTGAAATAGGAGCGACGTAAATTGTACAAATGTGATACAATTGCCCTGAAATCTGATATTAAACAAAATATAAAATGATCTAATCGTGACTCTGATTGCCCCATCATAGAAGTTTAGTAGTGCATTTTACTCGCCATTCCACGCGCTTTAAGATGCCGCCTAGCCCAGTACGCTATCTGAAATAGGAGCGACGTATGTTGAACAAATGTGATAGAATTACGCTGAATTCTCATATTAACCGTAATATAAAATGATCTAATCGTGTCTCTGTTTGCCCTACCCTAGAAGTTTAATAGTGCATTTCACTCGTCATTTCATGCGCTTTTGAGATGCCGCTTAGCCCAATAAGCTATCTGAAATAGGAGCGACGTAAATTGAACAAATGTGATAGAATTTCGCTGATTTCTTATATTAACCAAAATATAAAATGATCTAGTCGGGTCTCTGATTGCCCTATCATAGAAGTTTAATAGTGCATTTAGCTCGCCATTCCACGCGCTTTAAGATGCCGCCTAGCCCAGTACGCTATCTGAAATTGGAGCGACGTAAATTGAACAAATGTGATAGAATTTCGCTGAATTCTTAAATTAACCATAACATAAAATGATCTAATCGGGTCTCTGTTTGCCCACCCTAGAAGTTTAATAGTGCATTTTACTCGCCATTTCTTGCGCTTTGAGATGCCGCTTTGCCCAGTACGCTATCTGAAATAGGAGCGACGTAAGTTGAACAAATGTGATAGAATTACGCTGAATTCTTATATTAACCTTAATGTAAATGATCTAATCGGGCCTTTGTTTGCCCTACCCTAGAAGTTTAGCAGTGCATTTACTCGCCATTTCATGCGCTTTGAGATGCCGCTTAGCCCAATACGATATCTGCCAATAGGAGCGACGTAAATTGAACAAATGTGATAGAATTTGGCTGAATTCTTAAATTAACCATAATATAAAATGATCTAATCGGGTCTCTGTTTGCCCTACCCTAGAAGTTTAATAGTGCATTTTACTCGTCATTTCATGCGCTTTGAGATGCCGCTTAGCCCAATACGCTATCTGAAATAGGAGCGACGTAAGTTGAACAAATGTGATAGAATTTCGCTGAATTCTATATTAACCAAAATATAAAATGATCTAATCGGGTCTCTGATAGCCGTATCATAGAAGTTTAATAGTGTCTTTTTCCCGCCATTCCACGCGCTTTAAGATGCCGCTAAGCCCAATAAGCTATCTGCAATAGGAGCGACGTAAATTGAACAAATGTGATAGAATTTCGCAGAATTCCTATATTAACCAAAATATAAAATAATCTAATCTGGTATCTGTTCTCCCTAGCCTAGAAGTTTAATAGCGCATTTTGTTCGCCATTTCATGCGCTTTGAGATGCCGCTAGCCCAATACGCTATCTGAAATAGGAGCGACGTAAATTGAACAAATGTGATAGAATTTCGCTGAATTCTTAAATTTAACCATAATATAAAATGATCTAATCGGGTCTCTGTTTGCCCTACCCTAGAAGTTTAATAGTGCATTTTACTCGCCATTTCATGCGCTTTCAGATGCCGCATAGCCCAATACGCTATCTGAAATAGGAGCGACGTAAGTTGAACAAATGTGATAGAGTTTCGCTGAATTCATTTATTAACCATAATGTAAAATGATCTAATCGGGTCTCTGTTTGCCCTACCCTAGAACTTTCATAGTGCATTTCACTCGTCATTTCATGCGCTTTGAGATGCCGCCTAGCCCAGTACGCTATCTGAAAAAGGAGCGACGTAAGTTGAACAAATGTGATAGAATTACGCTGCATTCTTATATTAACCGTAATATAAAATGATCTAATCGGTCTCTGTTTGGCTTATCCTAGAAGTTTATTAGTGCATTTTACTCGCCATTGCATGCGCTTTGAAATGCCGCTTAGCCCAATACGCTATCTGAAATAGGAGCGACGTAAATTGAACAAATGTGATAGAATTTCCGTGAATTCTTATATTAACCTTAATGTAAAATGATCTAATCGGGTCTCTGTTCGCCCTACCCTAAAAGTTTCATAGTGCATTTTCACTCGTCATTTCATGCGCTTGAGATGCCGCTTAGCCCAATACGCTATCTGAAATAGGAGCGACGTAAGTTGAACAAATGTGATAGAATTACGCTGAATTCTTATATTAACCTTAATATAAAATAATCTAATCTGGTCTCTGTTCTCCCTAGCCTAGAAGTTTAATAGTGCATTTTGTTCGCCATTTCATGCGCTTTGAGATGCCGCTTAGCCCAATACGCTATCTGAAATAGGAGCGACGTAAATTGAACAAATGTGATAGAATTTCCCTGAAATCTTATATTAAACAAAATATAAAATGATCTAATCGGGTCTCTGATTGCTCTATCATAGAAGTTTAGTAGTGCATTTTACTCGCCCTTCCACGCGCTTTAAGATGCCGCCTAGCCCAGTACGCTATCTGAAATAGAGCGACGTAAGATGAACAAATGTGATAGAATTACGCTGAATTCTTATATTAACCGTAATATAAAATGATCTAATCGGGTCTCTGTTTGCCTTATCCTAGAAGTTGAATAGTGCATTTCACTCGCCATTTCATGCGCTTTGAAATGCTGCTTAGCCCAATACGCTATCTATAATTGGAGCGACGTAAATTGAACAAATGTGATAGAATTTCGCTGAATTCTTAAATTAACCATAACATAAAATGATCTAATCGGGTCTCTGTTTGCCCTACCCTAGAAGTTTAATAGTGCATTTTACTCGCCATTTCTTGCGCTTTGAGATGCCGCTTTGTCCAGTACGCTATCTGAAGTAGGAGCGACGTAAGTTGAACAAATGTGATAGAATTACGCTGAATTCTTATATTAACCTTAATGTAAAATGTTCTAATTGGGTCTCTGTTCGCCCTACCCTTGAAGATTAATAGTGCATTTCACTCGTCATTTCATGCGCTTTGAGATGCCGCTTAGCCCAATACGCTATCTGAAATAGGAGCGACGTAAGTTGAACAAATGTGATGGAATTTCGCTGAATTCTTATATTAACCAAAATATAAAATGATCTAATCGGGTCTCTGATAGCCCTATCATAGAAGTTTAATAGAGCATTTTACCCGCCATTCCACGCGCTTTAAGATGCAGCCTAGCCCAGTACGCTATCTGAAATAGGAGCGACGTACGTTGAACAAATGTGATAGAATTACGCTGAATTCTTATATTAACCGTAATATAAAATGAACGAATCGGGTCTCTGTTTGCCTTATCCTAGAAGTTTAATAGTGCATTTTACTCGCCATTTCATGCGCATTGAGACGCCGCTTAGCCCAATACGCTATCTGAAATAGGAGCGACGTAAATAGAACAATTGTGATAGAATTTCGCTGAATTCTTATATTAACCAAAATATAAAATGATCTAATCGGGTCTCTGATTGCCCTATCATAGAAGTTTAATAGTGCATTTTACTCGCCAATCCACGCGCTTTAAGATTCCGCCTAGCCCAGTACGCTATCTGAAATAGGAGCGACGTAAATTGAACAAATGTGATAGAATTTGGCTGAATTCTTAAATTAACCATAATATAAAATGATCTAATCGGTTCTCTGTTTGCCCTACCCAGGAAGTTAAATAGTGCATTTCGCTCGTCATTTCATGCGCTTTGAGATGCCGCCTAGCCCAGTACGCTATCTGAAATAGGAGCGTCGTAAATTGAACAAATGTGATAGAATTTTGCTGAATTCTTAAATTAACCATAATATAAAATGATCTAATCGGGTCTCCTTTTGCCCTACCATAGAAGTTTCATAGTGCATTTTACTCGCCATTTCATGCGCTTTGAGATGCCGCTTAGCCCAATACGCTATCTGAAATAGGAGCGACGTAAATTGAACAAATGTGATAGAATTTCCCTGAAATCTTATATTAAACAAAATATAAAATGATCTAATCGGGTCTCTGATTGCTCTATCATAGAAGTTTAGTAGTGCATTTTACTCGCCCTTCCACGCGCTTTAAGATGCCGCCTAGCCCAGTACGCTATCTGAAATAGGAGCGACGTAAGATGAACAAATGTGATAGAATTACGCTGAATTCTTATATTAACCGTAATATAAAATGATCTAATCGGGTCTCTGTTTGCCTTATCCTAGAAGTTGAATAGTGCATTTCACTCGCCATTTCATGCGCTTTGAAATGCTGCTTAGCCCAATACGCTATCTGAAATAGGAGCGACGTAAATTGAACAAATGTGATAGAGTTTCGCTGAATTCTTATATTAACCTTAATGTAAAATGATCTAATCGGATCTTTGTTCGCCGTACCCTAGAAGTTTAATAGTGCATTTCACTCGTCATTTCATGCGCTTTAAGATGCCGCCTAGCCCAGTACGCTATCTGAAATTGGAGCGACGTAAATTGAACAAATGTGATAGAATTTTGCTGACATCTTGAATTAACGATAATATAAAATGATCTAATCGGGTCCCTGTTTGCCCTACCCTACAAGTTTAGCAGTGCATTTTATTCGCCATTTCATGCGCTTTGAGATGCCGCTTAGCCCAATACGATATCTGAAATAGGAGCGACGTAAATTGAACAAATGTGATAGAATTTTGCTGACATCTTGAATTAACCATAATATAAAATGATCTAATCGGGTCTCTGTTTGCCCTACCCAAGAAGTTTAATAGTGCATTTCTCTCGTCATTTCATGCGCTTTGAGATGCCGCTTAGCCCAATACGCTATCTGAAATAGGAGCGACGTAAATTCAACAAATGTGATAGAATTTCCCTGAAATCTTATATTAAACAAAATATAAAATGATCTAAACGGGACACTGATTGCCCGATCATAGAAGTTTAGAAGTGCATTTTACTCGCCCTTCCACGCACTTTAAGATGCCGCCTAGCCCAGTACGCTATCTGAAATAGGAGCGACGTATGTTGAACAAATGTGATAGAATTACGCTGAATTCTTATATTAACCGTAATATAAAATGATCTAATCGTGTCTCTGTTTGCCCTACCCTAGAAGTTTAATTGTGCATTTCACTCGTCATTTCATGCGCTTTGAGATGCCGCTTAGCCCAATAAGCTATCTGAAATAGGAGCGACGTAAATTGAACAAATGTGATAGAATTTCGCTGATTTCTTATATTAACCAAAATATAAAATGATCTAGTCGGGTCTCTGATTGCCCTATCATAGAAGTTTAATAGTGCATTTAGCTCGCCATTCCACGCGCTTTAAGATGCCGCCTAGCCCAGTACGCTATCTGAAATTGGAGCGACGTAAATTGAACAAATGTGATAGAATTTCGCTGAATTGTTAAATTAACCATAACATAAAATGATCTAATCGGGTCTCTGTTTGCCCTACCCTAGAAGTTTAATAGTGCATTTTACTCGCCATTTCTTGCGCTTTGAGATGCCGCTTTGCCCAGTACGCTATCTGAAATAGGAGCGACGTAAGTTGAACAAATGTGATAGAATTTCGCTGAATTCTTATATTAACCAAAATATAAAATGATCTAATCGGGTCTCTGATAGCCCTATCATAGAAGTTTAATAGTGCCTTTTTCCCGCCATACCACGCGCTTTAAGATGCCGCTAAGCCCAATAAGCTATCTGAAATAGGAGCGACGTAAATTGAACAAATGTGATAGAATTTCGCAGAATTCTTATATTAACCAAAATATAAAATAATCTAATCTGGTCTCTGTTCTCCCTAGCCTAGAAGTTTAATAGTGCATTTTGTTCGCCATTTCATGCGCTTTGAGATGCCGCTTAGCCCAGTACGCTATCTGAAATAGGAGCGACGTAAATTGAACAAATGTGATAGAATTTCCCTGAAATCTTATATTAAACAAAATATAAAATGATCTAATCGGGTCTCTGATTGCTCTATCATAGAAGTTTAGTAGTGCATTTTACTCGCCCTTCCACGCGCTTTAAGATGCCGCCTAGCCCAGTACGCTATCTGAAATAGGAGCGACGTAAGATGAACAAATGTGATAGAATTACGCTGAATTCTTATATTAACCGTAATATAAAATGATCTAATCGGGTCTCTGTTTGCCTTATCCTAGAAGTTGAATAGTGCATTTCACTCGCCATTTCATGCGCTTTGAAATGCTGCTTAGCCCAATACGCTATCTGCAATAGGAGCGACGTAAATTGAACAAATGTGATAGAATTTGGCTGAATTCTTAAATTAACCATAATATAAAATGATCTAATCGGGTCTCTGTTTGCCCTACCCTAGAAGTTTAATAGTGTATTTTACTCGTCATTTCATGCGCTTTGAGATGCCGCTTACCCCAATACGCTATCTGAAATAGGAGCGACGTAAATTGAACAAACGTGATAGAATTTCCCTGAATTCTTATATTAACCTTAATGTAAAATGATCTAATCGGTTCTCTGTTCGCCCTACCCTAGGAGTTTAACAGTGCCTTTCACTCGTCATTTCATGCGCTTTGAGATTCCGCTTAGCCCAATACGCTATCTGAAATAGGAGCGACGTAAATTGAACAAATGTGATAGAATTTCGCTGAATTCTTACATTAACCAAAATATAAAATGATCTAATCGGCTCTCTGATTGCCCTATCATAGAAGTTTAAGAGTGCATTTTACTCGCCATTCCACTCGCTTTAATATGCCGCCTACCCCGTACGATATCTGCAATAGGAGCGACGTAAGTTGAACAAATGTGACAGAATTACGCTCAATTGTTATATTAACCGTAATATAATATGGTCTAATCGGGTCTCCGTTTGCCTTATCCTAGAAGTTTAACAGTGCATTTTACTCGCCATTTCATGCGCATTGAGATGCCGCTTAACCCAATACGCTATCTGAAATAGGAGCGATGTAAATTGAACAAATGTGATAGAATTTCGCTGAATTCTTAAATTAACCATAATATAGAATGATCTAATCGGCCTCTGATTGCCCTATCATAGAAGTTTAAAAGTGCATTTTACTCGCCACTCCACGCGCTTTAAGATGCCGCCTAGCCCAGTACGCTATCTGAAATACGAGCGACGTAAATTGAACAAATGTGATAGAATTTTGCTGAATTCTTAAATTAACCATAATATAAAATGATCTAATCGGGTCTCTGTTCGCCCTATCCTAGAAGTTTAATAGTGCATTTCACTCGTCATTTCATGCGCTTTGAGATGCCGCTTAGCCCAATACGCTGTCTGAAATAGGAGCGACGTAAATTGAACAAATGTGATAGAATTACGCTGAATTCTTAAATTAACCATAATATAAAATGATCTAATCAGGTCGCTGATTGCCCTACCCTAGAAGTTTAATAGTGCATTTTACTCGCCATTTCTTGCGCTTTGAGATGCAGCTTAGACCAATACGCTATTTGAAATAGGAGCGACGTAAATTGAACAAATGTGATAGAATTTTGCTGAATTCTTAAATTAACCATAATATAAAATGATCTAATCAGGTCTCTGATTGCCCTACCCTAGAAGTTTAATAGTGCATTTTACTCAGCATTTCTTGCACGTTGAGATGCAGCTTAGCACAATACGCTATTTGGAATAGGAGCGACGTAAATTAAACAAATGTGATAGAATTTCGCTCAATTTTATATTAACCAAAATATAAAATGATCTAATCGGGTCTCTGATTGCCCTATCATAGAAGTTTAAGAGTGCATTTTACTCGCCATTCCACGCGCTTTAATATGCCGCCTAGCCCAGTACGCTATCTGCAATAGGAGCGACGTAAGTTGAACAAATGTGATAGAATTACGCTGAATTCTTATATTAACCGTAATATAAAATGGTCTAATCGGGTCTCCGTTTGCCTTATCCTAGAAGTTTAACCGTGCATTTTACTCGCCATTTCATGCGCATTGAGATGCCGATTAGCCCAATACGCTATCTGAAATAGTAGCGATGTAAATTGAACAAATGTGATAGAATTTTGCTGAATTCTTAAATTAACCATAATATGAAATGATCTAATCGGGTTTCTGTTTGCCCTACTCTAGAAGCTTAATAGTGCATTTTACTCATCATTCCACGCGCTTTAAGATTCCGCCTAGCCCAGTACGCTATCTGAAATAGGAGCGACGTAAATTGAACAAATGTGATAGAATTTTGCTGAATTCTTAAATTAACCATAATATAAAATGATCTAATCAGGTCTCTGATTGCCCTACCCTAGAAGTTTAATAGTGCATTTTACTCGCCATTTCTTGCGCTTTGAGATGCAGCTTCGCCCAATACGCTATTTGAAATAGGAGCGACGAAAATTAAACAAATGTGATAAAATTTCGCTGAATTCTTATATTAACCAAAATATAAAATGATCTAATCGGGTCTCTGTTTGCCTTACGCTAGAAGTTTAATAGTGCATTTTACTCGCCATTTCATGCGATTTGAGATGCCGCTTAACCCAATACGCTATCTGAAATAGGCGCGACGTAAATTGAACAAATGTGATAGAATTTCGCTGAATTCTTAAATTAACCATAATATGAAATGATCTAATCGGGTCTCTGTTTGCCCTACCCTAGAAGTTTATTAGTGCATTTTACTCGTCATTTCTTGCGCTTTGAGATGCCGCTTAGCCCAATACGCTATCTGAAATAGGAGCGACGTAAATTGAACAAATGTGATAGAATTACGCTGAATTCTTAAATTAACCATAATATAAAATGATCTAATCAGGTCTCTGATTGCCCTACCCTAGAAGTTTAATAGTGCATTTTACTCGCCATTTCTTGCGCTTTGAGATGCAGCTTAGCGCAATACGCTATTTGAAATAGGAGCGACGTAAATTAAACAAATGTGATAGAATTTCGCTGAATTCTTATATTAACCAAAATATTAAATGATCTAATCGGGTCTCTGATTGCCCTACCCTAGAAGTTTAATAGTGCATTTTACTCATCATTCCACGCGCTTTAAGATGCCGCCCAGCCCAGTACGCTATCTGTAATAGGAGCGACGTAAATTGAACAAATGTGATAGAATTTTGCTGAATTCTTAAATTAACCATAATATAAAATGATCTAATCAGGTCACTGATTGCCCTACCCTAGAAGTTTAATAGTGCATTTTACTCGCCATTTCTTGCGCTTTGAGATGCAGCTTAGCACAATACGCTATTTGAAATAGGAGCGACGTAAATTAAACAAATGTGATAGAATTTCGCTGAATTCTTATATTAACCAAAATATAAAATGATCTAATCGGGTCTCTGATTGCCCTATCATAGAAGTTTAATAGTGCATTTTACTCGCCAATCCACGCGCTTTAAGATTCCGCCTAGCCCAGTACGCTACCTGAAATAGGAGCGACGTAAATTGAACAAATGTGATAGAATTTAGCTGAATTCTTAAATTAACCATAATATAAAATGATCTAATCGGGTCTCTGTTTGCCCTACCCTAGAAGTTTAATAGTGCATTTTACTCGCCATTTCATGCGCTTTGAGATGGCGCTTAGCCCAATACGCTATCTGAAATAGGAGCGACGTAAATTGAACAAATGTGATAGAATTTGGCTGAATTCTTAAATTAACCATAATATAAAATGATCTAATCGGGTCTCTGTTTGCCTTACCCTAGAAGTTTAATAGTGCATTTTACTCGCCATTTCATGCGATTTGAGATGCCGCTTAGCCCAATACGCTATCTGAAATAAGCGCGACGTAAATTGAACAAATGTGATAGAATTTCGCTGAATTCTTAAATTAACCATAATATAAATAACCTAATCGGGTCTCTGTTTGCCCTATCATAGAAGTTTAATAGTGCACTTCACTCGTCATTTCATGCGCTTTGAGATGCCGCCTAGCCCAGTACGCTATCTGAAATATCAGCGACGTAAATTGAACAAATGTGATAGAATTACGCTGAAGTCTTATATCAACCGTAATATGAAATGGTCTAATCGGGTCTCTGTTTGCCTTATCATAGAAGTTTAAAAAGTGCATTTCACTCGACATTTCATGCGCTTTGAGGTGCCTCTTAGCCTAATAAGCTATCTGAAATAGGAGCGACGTAAATTGAACAAATGTGATAGAATTTTTCTGAATTCTTAAATAAACCATAATATGAAATGATCTAATCGGGTCTCCGTTTGCCCTACCCTAGAAGTTTAACAGTGCATTTTACTCGCCATTTCATGCGCTTTGAGATGCCGCTTACCACAATACGCTATCTGAAATTGGAGCGACGTAAATTGAACAAACGTGATAGAATTTCCCTGAATTCTTATATTAACCTTAATGTAAAATGATCTAATCGGTTCTCTGTTCGCCCTACCCTAGGAGTTTAACAGTGCGTTTCACTCGTCATTTCATTCGCTTTGAGATTCCGCTTAGCCCAATACGCTATCTGAAATAGGAGCGACGTAAATTGAACAAATATGATAGAATTTCGCTGAATTCTTACATTAACCAAAATATAAAATGATCTAATCGGCTCTCTGATTGCCCTATCATAGAAGTTTAGTAGTGCATTTTACTCGCCCTTCCACGCGCTTTAAGATGCCGCCTAGCCCAGTACGCTATCTGAAATAGGAGCGACGTAAGTTGAACAAATGTGATAGGATTACGCTGAATTCTTAAATTAACCATTATATAAAATGATCTAATCGGGTCTCTGTTTGCCCTACCCTAGAAGTTTAATAGTGCATTTTACTCGCCATTTCATGCGCGTTGAGATGGCGCTTAGCCCAATACGCTATCTGAAATAGGAGCGACGTAAATTGAACAAATATGATAGAGTTTCGCTGAATTCTTAAATTAACCATAATATAAAATGATCTTATCGGGTCTCTGTTTGCCCTACCCTAGAAGTTTAATAGTGCATTTTACTCGCCATTCCACGCGCTTTATGATGCCGCCTAGCCCAGTACGCTACCTGAAATAGGAGCGACGTAAGTTGAATAAATGTGATAGAATTACGCTGAATTCTTATATTAACCGTAATATAAGATGATCTAATCGGGTCTCTGTTTGCCTTATCCTAGATGTTTCATAGTGCATTTTAATCGCCATTTCATGCGCAATGAGATGCCGCTTAGCCCAATACGCTATCTGAAATAGGAGCGACCTAAATTGAACAAATATGATAGAGTTTCGCTGAATTCTTAAATTAACCATAATATAAAATGATCTTATCGGGTCTCTCTTTGCCCTACCCTAGAAGTTTAATAGTGCATTTTACTCGCCATTTCTTGCGCTTTGAGATGCCGCTTAGCCCAATACGCTGTCTGAAATATCAGCGACGTAAATTGAACGAATGTGATAGAATTACGCTGAATTCTTATATTAACCGTAATATAAAATGATCTAATCGGGTCTCTGTTTGCCTTATCCTAGAAGTTTAATAGTGCATTTCACTCGTCATTTCATACGCTTTGAGATGCCGCTTAGCCCAATAGGCTATCTGAAATAGGAGCGACGTAAACTGAACAAATGTGATAGAATTTTTCTGAATTCTTAAATAAACCATAATATGAAATGATCTAATCGGGCCTCAGTTTGCCCTACCCTAGAAGTTTAACAGTGCATTTTACTCGCCACTTCATGCGCTTTGAGATGCCGCTTATCCCAATACGCTACCTGAAATAGGAGCGACGTAAATTGAACAAATGTGATAGAATTTCCCTGAATACTTATATTAACCTTAATGTAAAATGATCTAATCGGGTCTCTGTTTGCCCTATCATAGATGTTTAATAGTGCATTCCACTCGCCATTTCATGCGCTTTGAGATGCCGCCTAGCCCAGTACGCTATCTGAAATAGGAGCGACGTAAGTTGAACAAATGTGATAGAATTACGCTCAATTATTATATTAACCGTAATATAAAATTATCTAATCGGGTCTCTGTTTGCCCTACCCTAGAAGTTTAATAGTGCACTTTGCTCGCCATTTCATGCGCTTTGAGATGCCGCTTAGCCCAATACGCTATCTGAAATATCAGCGACGTAAATAGAACAATTGTGATAGAATTTCGCTGAATTCATATATTAACCAAAATATAAAATGATCTAATCGGGTCTCTGATTGCCCTATCATAGAAGTTTAATAGTGCATTTTACTCGCCATTCCGCGCGCTTTAAGATGCCGCCTAGCCCAGTATGCTATCTGAAATAGGAACGACGTAAATTGAACAAATGTGATAGAATTTTGCTGAATTCTTAAATTAACCATAATATGAAATGATCTAATCGGGTCTCTGTTTGACCTACCCTACAAGTTTAACAGTGCATTTTACTCGCCATTTCATGCGCTTTGAGATGCCGCTTAACCCAATACGCTATCTTAAATAGGAGCGACGTAAATTGAACAAATGTGATAGAATTTCGCTGAATTCTTATATTAACCTTAATGTAAAATTATCTAATCGGGTCTTTGTTCGCCCTACCCTAGAAGTTTAATATAGCATTTCACTCGTCATTTCATTCGCTTTGAGATGCCGCTTATCCCAATAAGCTATCTGAAATGGGAGCGACGTAAATTGAACAAATGTGATAGAATTTTGCTGAACTCTTAAATTAACCATAATATAAAATGATCTAATCGGGTCTCTGATTGCCCTATCATAGAAGTTTAAAAGTGCATTTTACTCGCCATTCCACGCGCTTTAAGATGCCGCCTAGCCCAGTACGCTATCTTAAATAGGAGCGACGTAAATTGAACAAATGTGATAAAATTTCGCTGAATTCTTATATTAACCAACATATAAAATGATCTAATCGGGTCTCTGTTTGCCTTACCCTAGAAGTTTAATGGTGCATTTTGTTCGTCATTTCATGCGCTTTGAGATGCCGCTTAGCCCAATACGCTATCTGAAATAGGAGCGACGTAAATTGAACAAATGTGGTAGAATTTCGCTGACTTCTTATATTAACCAAAATATAAAATGATGTAATCGGGTCTCTGTTCGCCCTACCCAAGAAGTTTAATAGTGCATTTCTCTCGTCATTTCATGCGCTTTGAGATGCCGCTTAGCCCAATACGCTATCTGAAATAGGAGCGACGTAAATTGAACAAATGCGATGAATTTCGCTGAATTCTTATATTAACCAAAATATGAAATAATCTAACCGGGTCTCTGATTGCCCTATCATAGAAGTTTAATAGTGCATTTTACTCGCCATTCCACGCGCTTTAAGATGCCGCCTAGCCCAGTACGCTATCTGAAATAGGAGCGACGTAAATTGAACAAATGTGATAAAATTTTGCTGAATTCTTAAATTAACCATAATATAAAATGATCTAATCGGGTCTCTGTTTGCCCTACACTAGAAGTTTAATAGTGCATTTTACTCGCCATTTCATGCGCTATGAGATGCCGCTTAGCCCAATACGCTATCTGAAATAGGAGCGACGTAAATTAAACAAATGTGATAGAATTTCGCTGAATACTTATATTAACCAAAATAGAAAATGATCTAATCGGGTCTCTGATTGCCCTATCATAGAAGTTTAATAGTGCATTTCACTCGCCATTCCACGAGCTTTAAGATGCCGCCCAGCCCAGTACGCTATCTGATATAGGAACGACGTAAATTGAACAAATGTGATAGAATTTTGCTGAATTCTTAAATTAACCGTAATATAAAATGATCTTATCGGGTCTCTGTTTGCCCTACCCTAGAAGCTTAATAGTGCATTTTACTCGCCATTTCTTGCGCTTTGAGATGCCGCTTAGCTCAATACGCTATCTGAAATAGGAGCGACGTAAATTGAACAAATGTGATAGAATTTCGCTGAATTCTTATATTAACCAAAATATAAAATGATCTAAACGGCTCTCTGATTGCCCTATCATAGGAGTTTAGTAGTGCATTTTACTCGCCCTTCCACGCGCTTTAAGATGCCGCCTAGCCCAGTACGCTATCTGAAATAGGAACGACGTAAGTTGAACAAATGTGATAGAATTACGCTGAATTCTTTTATTAACCGTAATATAAAATGATCTTATCGGGTCTCTGTTTGCCCTACCCTAGAAGCTTAATAGTGCATTTTACTCGCCATTTCTTGCGCTTTGAGATGCCGCTTAGCTCAATACGCTATCTGAAATAGGAGCGACGTAAATTGAACAAATGTGATAGAATTTCGCTGAATTCTTATATTAACCAAAATATAAAATGATCTAAACGGCTCTCTGATGGCCCTATCATAGGAGTTTAGTAGTGCATTTTACTCGCCCTTCCACGCGCTTTAAGATGCCGCCTAGCCCAGTACGCTATCTGAAATAGGAACGACGTAAGTTGAACAAATGTGATAGAATTACGCTGAATACTTTTATTAACCGTAATATAAAATGATCTAATCGGGTCTCTGTTCGACCTTCCCTACAAGTTTAACAGTGCATTTTACTCGCCATTTCATGCGCTTTGAGATGCCGCTTAACCCAATACGCTATCTTAAATAGGAGCGACGTAAATTGAACAAATGTGATAGAATTTCGCTGAATTCTTATATTAACCTTAATGTAAAATTATCTAATCGGGTCTTTGTTCGCCCTACCCTAGAAGTTTAATATAGCATTTCACTCGTCATTTCATTCGCTTTGAGATGCCGCTTATCCCAATAAGCTATCTGAAATGGGAGCGACGTAAATTGAACAAATGTGACAGAATTTCGCTGAATTCTTATATTAACCATAATATAAAACGATCTAATCGGGTCTCTGATTGCCCTACCCTAGAAGTTTAATAGTGCATTTTACTCGTCATTTCATGCGCTTTGAGATGCCGCTTAGACCAATACGCTATCTTAAATAGGAGCGACGTAAATTGAACAAATGTGATAAAATTTCGCTGAATTCTTATATTAACCGACATATAAAATGATCTAATCGGGTCTCTGTTTGCCTTACCCTAGAAGTTTAATAGTGCATTTTATTCGTCATTTCATGCGCTTTGCGATGCCGCTTAGCCCAATACGCTATCTGAAATAGGAGCGACGTAAATTGAACAAATGTGGTAGAATTTCGCTGAATTCTTATATTAACCAAAATATAAAATGATCTAATCGGGTCTCTGATTGCCCTATCATAGAAGTTTAAAAGTGCATTTTACTCGCCATTCCACGCGCTTTAAGATGCCGCCTAGCCCAGTACGCTATCTTAAATAGGAGCGACGTAAATTGAACAAATGTGACAGAATTTCGCTGAATTCTTATATTAACCATAATATAAAACGATCTAATCGGGTCTCTGATTGCCCTACCCTAGAAGTTTAATAGTGCCTTTTACTCGCCATATCATGCGCTTTGAGATTCCGCTTAGCCCAATACGCTATCTGAAATATCAGCGACGTGAATTGAACAAATGTGATAGAATTTCGCTGAATCGTTATATTAACCAAAATATAAAATGATCTAATCGGGTCTCTGATTGCCCTATCATAGAAGTTTAATAGTGCATTTCTCTCGTCATTTCATGCGCTTTGAGATGCCGCTTATCCCAATACGCTACCTGAAATAGGTGCGACGTAAATTGAACAGATGTGATAGAATTTCGCTGAATTCTTATATTAACCAAAATATAAAATGATCTAATCGGGTCTCTGATTGCCCTATCATAGAAGTTTAACAGTGCATTTTACTCGCCATTCCTCGCGTTTTAAGATGCCGCCTAGCCCAGTACGCTATCTGAAATAGGAGCGACGTAAATTGAAAAAATGTGATAGAAACTTGCTGAATTCTTAAATTAACCATAATATAAAATGATCTAATCGGGTCTCTGATTGCCCTATCATAGAAGTTTAATAGTGCATTTTACTCGCCGTTCCACGAGCTTTAAGATGCCGCCCAGCCCAGTACGCTATCTGATATAGGAACGACGTAAATTGAACAAATGTGATAGAATTTTGCTGAATTCTTAAATTAACCATAATATGAAATGATCTAATCGGGTCTCTGATTGCCCTACCCTAGAAGTTTAATAGTGCATTTTACTCGCCATTTCATGCGCTTTGAGATGCCGCAAAGCCCAATACGCTATCTGACATGGGAGCGACGTAAATTGAACAAATGTGATAGAATTTCGCTAAATTCTTATATTAACCAAAATATAAAATGATCTAATCGGATCTCTGATTGCCCTATCATAGAAGTTTAATAGTGCATTTTACTCGCCATTCCACGCGCTTTAAGTTGCCGCCTAGCCCAGTACGCTATCTGAAATTGGAGCTACGTAAGTTGAACAAGTGTGACAGAATTACGCTGAATTCTTATATTAACCGTAATATAAAATGATCTAAACGGGACTCTGACTGCCCTATAATAGAAGTTTAGTAGTGCATTTTACTCGCCCTTCCACGCGCTTTGAGATGCCGCCTAGCTCAGTACACTATCTGAAATAGGAGCGACGTATGTTGAACAAATGTGATAGAATTACGCTGAATTCTTACATTAACCGTAATATAAAATGATCTAATCGGGTCTCTGTTTGCATTACCCTAGAAGTTTAATAGTGCATTTTACTCGCTATTTCATGCGCTTTGAGATGCCGCTTAGCCGAATACGCTATCTGAAATAGGAGCGACGTAAGTTGAACAAATGTGATAGAATTACGCTGAATTCTTATATTAACCGTAATATAAAATGATCTAATCGGGTCTCTGTTTGCCCTAGCCTAGAAGTTTAATAGTGCATTTTACTCATCATTCCACGCGCTTTAAGATGCCGCCTAGCCCAGTACGCTATCTGAAATAGGAGCGACGTAAATTGAACAAATGTGATAGAATTTTGCTGAATTCTTAAATTAACCATAATATAAAATGATCTAATCAGGTCTCTGATTGCCCTACCCTAGAAGTTTAATAGTGCATTTTACTCAGCATTTCTTGCACTTTGAGATGCAGCTTAGCACAATACGCTATTTGGAATAGGAGCGACGTAAATTAAACAAATGTGATAGAATTTCGCTCAATTCTTATATTAACCAAAATATAAAATGATCTAATCGGGTCTCTGATTGCCCTATCATAGAAGTTTAAGAGTGCATTTTACTCGCCATTCCACGCGCTTTAATATGCCGCCTAGCCCAGTACGCTATCTGCAATAGGAGCGACGTAAGTTGAACAAATGTGATAGAATTTCGCTGAATTCTTAAATTAACCATAATATAAAATGATCTAATCGGCCTCTGATTGCCCTATCATAGAAGTTTAAAAGTGCATTTTACTCGCCACTCCACGCGCTTTAAGATGCCGCCTAGCCCAGTACGCTACCTGAAATAGGAGCGACGTAAATTGAACAAATGTGATAGAATTTCGCTGAATTCTTAAATTTACCATAATACAAAATGATCTAATCGGGTCTCTGTTTGCCCTACCCCAGAAGTTTAATAGTGCATTTGATTCGTCATTTCATGCGCCATGAGATGCCGCTTAGCCCAATACGCTACCTGGAATAGGAGCGATGAAAATTGCACAAATGTGATAGAATTTTGCTGAATTCTTAAATTAACCATAATATAAAATGATCTAATCGGGTCTCTGTTTGCCCTACCCTAGAAGTTTATTAGTGCATTTTACTCGTCATTTCTTGCGCTTTGAGATGCCGCTTAGCCCAATACGCTATCTGAAATAGGAGCGACGTAAATTGAACTAATGTGATAGAATTTCGCTGAATTCTTAAATTAACCATAATATAAAATGATCTAATCGGGTCTCTGTTCGCCCTATCCTAGAAGTTTAATACTGCATTTCACTCGTCATTTCATGCGCCATGAGATGCCGCTTAGCCCAATACGCTGTCTGAAATAGGAGCGACGTAAATTGAACAAATGTGATAGAATTTCAGTGAATTCGTTTATGAACCATAATGTAAAATGATCTAATCGGGTCTCTGTTTGCCCTACCCTCGAAGTTTAATAGTGCATTTTACTCGCCATTTCTTGCGCTTTGAGATGCCGCTTAGCCCAATACGCTATCTGAAATATCAGCGACGTAAATTGAACAAATGTGATAGAATTTCGCTGAATTCTTATATTAACCAAAATATAAAATGTTCTAATCGGGTCTCTGATTGCCCTATCATAGAAGTTTTATAGTGCATTGTACTCGCCATTCCACCCGCTTTAAGATGCCGCCTAGCCCAGTACGCTATCTGAAATAGGAGCTACGTAAGTTGAACAAATGTCACAGAATTACGCTGAATTCTTATATTAACCGTAATATAAAATGATCTAATCGGGTCTCTGTTTGCCCTACCACAGAAGTTTAATAGTGCATTTGACTCGTCATTTCATGCGCCATGAGATGCCGCTTAGCCCAATACGCTGTCTGAAATAGGAGCGACGTAAATTAAACAAATGTGATAGAATTTCGCTCAATTCTTATATTAACCAAAATATAAAATGATCTAATCGGGTCTCTGATTGCCCTATCATAGAAGTTTAAGAGTGCATTTTACTCGCCATTCCACGCGCTTTAATATGCCGCCTAGCCCAGTACGCTATCTGCAATAGGAGCGACGTAAGTTGAACAAATGTGATAGAATTACGCTGAATTCTTATATTAACCGTAATATAAAATGGTCTAATCGGGTCTCCGTTTGCCTTATCGTAGAAGTTTAACAGTGCATTTTACTCGCCATTTCATGCGCATTGAGATGCCGCTTAGCCCAATACGCTATCTGAAATAGGAGCGATGTAAATTGAACAAATGTGATAGAATTTCGCTGAATTCTTAAATTAACCATAATATGAAATGATCTAATCGGGTCTCTGTTTGCCTACCATAGAAGTTTATTAGTGCATTTCACTCGTCATTTCTTGCGCTTTGAGATGCCGCTTAGCCCAATACGCTATCTGAAATAGGAGCGACGTAAATTGAACAAATGTGATAGAATTACGCTGAATTCTTAAATTAACCATAATATAAAATGATCTAATCAGGTCTCTGATTGCCCTACCCTAGAAGTTTAATAGTGCATTTTACTCGCCATTTCTTGCGCTTTGAGATGCAGCTTAGCGCGATACGCTATTTGAAATAGGAGCGACGTAAATTAAACAAATGTGATAGAATTTCGCTGAATTCTTATATTAACCAAAATATAAAATGATCTAATCGGGTCTCTGTTTGCCCTACCCTAGAAGTTTATTAGTGCATTTTACTCGTCATTTCTTGCGATTTGAGATGCCGCTTAGCCCAATACGCTATCTGAAATAGGCGCGACGTAAATTGAACAAATGTGATAGAATTTCGCTGAATTCTTAAATTAACCATAATATAAATAATCTAATCGGGTCTCTGTTTGCCGTATCATAGAAGTTTAATAGTGCATTTCACTCGTCATTTCATGCGCTTTGAGATGCCGCCTAGCCCAGCACGCTATCTGAAATATCAGCGACGTAAATTGAACAAATGTGATAGAATTACGCTGAAGTCTTATATCAACCGTAATATAAAATGGTCTAATCGGGTCTCTGTTTGCCTTATCATAGAAGTTTAAAAAGTGCATTTCACTCGTCATTTCATGCGCTTTGAGGTGCCTCTTAGCCCAATAAGCTATCTGAAATAGGAACGACGTAAATTGAACAAATGTGATAGAATTTTTCTGAATTCTTAAATAAACCATAATATGAAATGATCTAATCGGATCTCCGTTTGCCCTACCCTAGAAGTTTAACAGTGCATTTTACTCGCCATTTCATGCGCTTTGAGATGCCGCTTACCCCAATACGCTATCTGAAATAGGAGCGACGTAAATTGAACAAACGTGATAGAATTTCCCTGAATTCTTATATTAACCTTAATGTAAAATGATCTAATCGGTTCTCTGTTCGCCCTACCCTAGGAGTTTAACAGTGCCTTTCACTCGTCATTTCATGCGCTTTGAGATTCCGCTTAGCCCAATACGCTATCTGAAATAGGAGCGACGTAAATTGAACAAATGTGATAGAATTTCGCTGAATTCTTACATTAACCAAAATATAAAATGATCTAATCGGCTCTCTGATTGCCCTATCATAGAAGTTTAAGAGTGCATTTTACTCGCCATTCCACTCGCTTTAATATGCCGCCTACCCCGTACGATATCTGCAATAGGAGCGACGTAAGTTGAACAAATGTGACAGAATTACGCTCAATTGTTATATTAACCGTAATATAATATGGTCTAATCGGGTCTCCGTTTGCCTTATCCTAGAAGTTTAACAGTGCATTTTACTCGCCATTTCATGCGCATTGAGATGCCGCTTAACCCAATACGCTATCTGAAATAGGAGCGATGTAAATTGAACAAATGTGATAGAATTTCGCTGAATTCTTAAATTAACCATAATATAGAATGATCTAATCGGCCTCTGATTGCCCTATCATAGAAGTTTAAAAGTGCATTTTACTCGCCACTCCACGCGCTTTAAGATGCCGCCTAGCCCAGTACGCTATCTGAAATACGAGCGACGTAAATTGAACAAATGTGATAGAATTTTGCTGAATTCTTAAATTAACCATAACATAAAATGATCTAATCGGGTCTCTGTTCGCCCTATCCTAGAAGTTTAATAGTGCATTTCACTCGTCATTTCATGCGCTTTGAGATGCCGCTTAGCCCAATACGCTGTCTGAAATAGGAGCGACGTAAATTGAACAAATGTGATAGAATTACGCTGAATTCTTAAATTAACCATAATATAAAATGATCTAATCAGGTCCCTGATTGCCCTACCCTAGAAGTTTAATAGTGCATTTTACTCGCCATTTCTTGCGCTTTGAGATGCAGCTTAGACCAATACGCTATTTGAAATAGGAGCGACGTAAATTGAACAAATGTGATAGAATTTTGCTGAATTCTTAAATTAACCATAATATAAAATGATCTAATCAGGTCTCTGATTGCCCTACCCTAGAAGTTTAATAGTGCATTTTACTCAGCATTTCTTGCACGTTGAGATGCAGCTTAGCACAATACGCTATTTGGAATAGGAGCGACGTAAATTAAACAAATGTGATAGAATTTCGCTCAATTTTATATTAACCAAAATATAAAATGATCTAATCGGGTCTCTGATTGCCCTATCATAGAAGTTTAAGAGTGCATTTTACTCGCCATTCCACGCGCTTTAATATGCCGCCTAGCCCAGTACGCTATCTGCAATAGGAGCGACGTAAGTTGAACAAATGTGATAGAATTACGCTGAATTCTTATATTAACCGTAATATAAAATGGTCTAATCGGGTCTCCGTTTGCCTTATCCTAGAAGTTTAACCGTGCATTTTACTCGACATTTCATGCGCATTGAGATGCCGATTAGCCCAATACGCTATCTGAAATAGTAGCGATGTAAATTGAACAAATGTGATAGAATTTTGCTGAATTCTTAAATTAACCATAATATGAAATGATCTAATCGGGTTTCTGTTTGCCCTACTCTAGAAGCTTAATAGTGCATTTTACTCATCATTCCACGCGCTTTAAGATTCCGCCTAGCCCAGTACGCTATCTGAAATAGGAGCGACGTAAATTGAACAAATGTGATAGAATTTTGCTGAATTCTTAAATTAACCATAATATAAAATGATCTAATCAGGTCTCTGATTGCCCTACCCTAGAAGTTTAATAGTGCATTTTACTCGCCATTTCTTGCGCTTTGAGATGCAGCTTCGCCCAATACGCTATTTGAAATAGGAGCGACGTAAATTAAACAAATGTGATAAAATTTCGCTGAATTCTTATATTAACCAAAATATAAAATGATCTAATCGGGTCTCTGTTTGCCTTACGCTAGAAGTTTAATAGTGCATTTTACTCGCCATTTCATGCGATTTGAGATGCCGCTTAACCCAATACGCTATCTGAAATAGGCGCGACGTAAATTGAACAAATGTGATAGAATTTCGCTGAATTCTTAAATTAACCATAATATGAAATGATCTAATCGGGTCTCTGTTTGCCCTACCCTAGAAGTTTATTAGTGCATTTTACTCGTCATTTCTTGCGCTTTGAGATGCCGCTTAGCCCAATACGCTATCTGAAATAGGAGCGACGTAAATTGAACAAATGTGATAGAATTACGCTGAATTCTTAAATTAACCATAATATAAAATGATCTAATCAGGTCTCTGATTGCCCTACCCTAGAAGTTTAATAGTGCATTTTACTCGCCATTCCTTGCGCTTTGAGATGCAGCTTAGCGCAATACGCTATTTGAAATAGGAGCGACGTAAATTAAACAAATGTGATAGAATTTCGCTGAATTCTTATATTAACCAAAATATTAAATGATCTAATCGGGTCTCTGATTGCCCTACCCTAGAAGTTTAATAGTGCATTTTACTCATCATTCCACGCGCTTTAAGATGCCGCCCAGCCCAATACGCTATCTGAAATAGGAGCGACGTAAATTGAACAAATGTGATAGAACTTGGCTGAATTCTTAAATTAACCATAATATAAAATGATCTAATCGGGTCTCTGTTTGCCTTACCCTAGAAGTTTAATAGTGCATTTTACTCGCCATTTCATGCGATTTGAGATGCCGCTTAGCCCAATACGCTATCTGAAATAGGCGCGACGTAAATTGAACAAATGTGATAGAATTTGGCTGAATTCTTAAATTAACCATAATATAAAATGATCTAATCGGGTCTCTGTTTGCCTTACCCTAGAAGTTTAATAGTGCATTTTACTCGCCATTTCATGCGATTTGAGATGCCGCTTAGCCCAATACGCTATCTGAAATAGGCGCGACGTAAATTGAACAAATGTGATAGAATTTCGCTGAATTCTTAAATTAACCATAATATAAATAACCTAATCGGGTCTCTGTTTGCCCTATCATAGAAGTTTAATAGTGCACTTCACTCGTCATTTCATGCGCTTTGAGATGCCGCCTAGCCCAGTACGCTATCTGAAATATCAGCGACGTAAATTGAACAAATGTGATAGAATTACGCTGAAGTCTTATATCAACCGTAATATAAAATGGTCTAATCGGGTCTCTGTTTGCCTTATCATAGAAGTTTAAAAGTGCATTTCACTCGACATTTCATGCGCTTTGAGGTGCCTCTTAGCCTAATAAGCTATCTGAAATAGGAGCGACGTAAATTGAACAAATGTGATAGAATTTTTCTGAATTCTTAAATAAACCATAATATGAAATGATCTAATCGGGTCTCCGTTTGCCCTACCCTAGAAGTTTAACAGTGCATTTTACTCGCCATTTCATGCGCTTTGAGATGCCGCTTACCACAATACGCTATCTGAAATTGGAGCGACGTAAATTGAACAAACGTGATAGAATTTCCCTGAATTCTTATATTAACCTTAATGTAAAATGATCTAATCGGTTCTCTGTTCGCCCTACCCTAGGAGTTTAACAGTGCGTTTCACTCGTCATTTCATTCGCTTTGAGATTCCGCTTAGCCCAATACGCTATCTGAAATAGGAGCGACGTAAATTGAACAAATATGATAGAGTTTCGCT
This sequence comes from Macropis europaea, assembly GCA_916610135.2. Lineage (NCBI taxonomy): Eukaryota > Metazoa > Arthropoda > Insecta > Hymenoptera > Melittidae > Macropis > Macropis europaea. The sequence goes on along the minus strand of CAKAJE020001004.1, from coordinate 3,163 downwards.
GAATTCTTAAATTAACCATAATATAAAATGATCTTATCGGGTCTCTGTTTGCCCTACCCTAGAAGTTTAATAGTGCATTTTACTCGCCATTCCACGCGCTTTATGATGCCGCCTAGCCCAGTACGCTACCTGAAATAGAAGCGACGTAAGTTGAATAAATGTGATAGAATTACGCTGAATTCTTATATTAACCGTAATATAAGATGATCTAATCGGGTCTCTGTTTGCCTTATCCTAGATGTTTCATAGTGCATTTTAATCGCCATTTCATGCGCAATGAGATGCCGCTTAGCCCAATACGCTATCTGAAATAGGAGCGACCTAAATTGAACAAATATGATAGAGTTTCGCTGAATTCTTAAATTAACCATAATATAAAATGATCTTATCGGGTCTCTGTTTGCCCTACCCTAGAAGTTTAATAGTGCATTTTACTCGCCATTTCTTGCGCTTTGAGATGCCGCTTAGCCCAATACGCTGTCTGAAATATCAGCGACGTAAATTGAACAAATGTGATAGAATTACGCTGAATTCTTATATTAACCGTAATATAAAATGATCTAATCGGGTCTCTGTTTGCCTTATCCTAGAAGTTTAATAGTGCATTTCACTCGTCATTTCATGCGCTTTGAGATGCCGCTTAGCCCAATAGGCTATCTGAAATAGGAGCGACGTAAACTGAACAAATGTGATAGAATTTTTCTGAATTCTTAAATAAACCATAATATGAAATGATCTAATCGGGCCTCTGTTTGCCCTACCCTAGAAGTTTAACAGTGCATTTTACTCGCCACTTCATGCGCTTTGAGATGCCGCTTATCCCAATACGCTACCTGAAATAGGAGCGACGTAAATTGAACAAATGTGATAGAATTTCCCTGAATACTTATATTAACCTTAATGTAAAATGATCTAATCGGGTCTCTGTTTGCCCTATCATAGATGTTTAATAGTGCATTCCACTCGCCATTTCATGCGCTTTGAGATGCCGCCTAGCCCAGTACGCTATCTGAAATAGGAGCGACGTAAGTTGAACAAATGTGATAGAATTACGCTCAATTATTATATTAACCGTAATATAAAATTATCTAATCGGGTCTCTGTTTGCCCTACCCTAGAAGTTTAATAGTGCACTTTGCTCGCCATTTCATGCGCTTTGAGATGCCGCTTAGCCCAATACGCTATCTGAAATATCAGCGACGTAAATAGAACAATTGTGATAGAATTTCCCTGAATACTTATATTAACCTTAATGTAAAATGATCTAATCGGGTCTCTGTTCGCCCTATCCTAGAAGTTTAATAGTGCATTTCACTCGCCATTTCATGCGCTTTGAGATGCCGCTTAGCCCAATACGCTATCAGAAATAGGAGCGACGTAAATCGAACAATTGTGATAGAATTTCGCTGAATTCTTATATTAACCAAAATATAAAATGATCTAATCGGGTCTCTGATTGCCCTATCATAGATGTTTAATAGTGCATTTTACTCGCCAATCCACGCGCTTTAAGATTCCGCCTAGCCCAGTACGCTATCTGAAATAGGAGCGACGTAAATTGAACAAATGTTATTGAATTACGCTTAATTCTTATATTAACCGTAATATAAAATGATCTAATCGGGTCTCTGTTTGCCTTACCCTAGAAGTTTATTAGTGCATTTTACTCGCCATTTCATGCGCTTTGAGATGCCGCCTAGCCCAGTACGCTATCTGAAATAGGAGCGACGTAAATTGAACAAATGTGATAGAATTGGGCTGAATTCTTAAATTAACCATAATATAAAATGATCTAATCGGGTCTCTGTTTGCCCTACCCTAGAAGTTTAATAGTGCATTTTACTCGCCACTTCATGCGCTTTGAGATGCCGCTTAGCCCAATACGCTACCTGAAATAGGAGCGACGTAAATTGAACAAATGTGATAGAATTTCCCTGAATACTTATATTAACCTTAATGTAAAATGATCTAATCGGGTCTCTGTTCGCCCTACCCTAGAAGTTTAATAGTGCATTTCACTCGCCATTTCATGCGCTTTGAGATGCCGCTTAGCCCAATACGCTATCAGAAATAGGAGCGACGTAAATCGAACAATTGTGATAGAATTTCGCTGAATTCTTATATTAACCAAAATATAAAATGATCTAATCGGGTCTCTGATTGCCCTATCGTAGATGTTTAATAGTGCATTTTACTCGCCAATCCACGCGCTTTAAGATTCCGCCTAGCCCAGTACGCTATCTGAAATAGGAGCGACGTAAATTGAACAAATGTGATAGAATTACGCTTAATTCTTATATTAACCGTAATATAAAATGATCTAATCGGGTCTCTGTTTGCCTTACCCAAGAAGTTTATTAGTGCATTTTACTCGCCATTTCATGCGCTTTGAGATGCCGCCTAGCCCGATACGCTATCTGAAATAGGAGCGACGTAAATTGAACAAATGTGATAGAATTTCCCTGAATACTTATATTAACCTTAATGTAAAATGATCTAATCGGGTCTCTGTTCGCCCTACCCTAGAAGTGTAATAGTGCATTTCACTCGCCATGTCATGCGCTTTGAGATGCCGCTTAGCCCAATACGCTATCTGAAATAGGAGCGACGTAAGTAGAACAATTGTGATAGAATTTCGCTGAATTCTTATATTAACCAAAATATAAAATGATGTAATCGGGTCTCTGATTGCCCTATCGTAGAAGTTTAATAGTGCATTTTACTCGCCAATCCACGCGCTTTAAGATTCCGCCTAGCCCAGTACGCTATCTGAAATAGGAGCGACGTAAATTGAACAAATGTGAAAGAATTTCGCTGAATTCTTAAATTAACCATAATATAAAATGATCTAATCGGGTCTCTGTTTGTCCTACCCTAGAAGTTTAATAGTGCATGTTACTCGCCATTTCATGCGCGTTGAGATGCCGCATAGCCCAATACGCTATCTGAAATAGGAGCGACGTAAATTGAACAAATGTGATAGAATTTCCGTGAATTCTTATATTAACCTTAATGTAAAATGATCTAATCGGGTCTCTGATTGCCCTATCATAGAAGTTTAATAGTGCATTTCACTCGTCATTTCATGCGCTTTGAGATGCCGCTAAGCCCAATAAGCTATCTGTAATAGGAGCGACGTAAATTGAACAATGTGATAGAATTT
>CAKAJE020001003.1:0-41606 GCA_916610135.2 Macropis europaea | reverse complement strand
GGCAATCAGAGACCCCATTAGATCATTTTATATTATGGTTAATTTAAGAATTCAGCGAAATTCTATCACATTTCTTCAATTTACGTCGCTCCTATTTCAGATAGCGTATTGTGCTATGCGGCATCTCAAAGCGCATGAAATGGCGAGTAAAATGCACTATTAAACTTCTAGGATAAGGCAAACAGAGACCCGATTAGATCATTTTATATTACGGTAAATATAAGAATTCAGCGTAATTCTGTCACATTTGTTCAACTTACGTAGCTCCTATTTCAGATAGCGTGCTGGGCTAGGCGGCAACTTAAAGCGCGTGGAATGTCGAGTAAAATACACTATCAAACTTCTATGATAGGGCAATCAGAGACCCGATTAGATCATTTTATATTTTGGTTAATATAAGAATTCAGCGAAATTCTATCACGTTTGTTCAATTTACGTCGCTCCGATTTCAGATAGCGTATTGGGCTAAGCGGCATCTCAAAGCGCATGAAATGGCGAGTCAAATGCACTACTAAACTTCTATGATAGGGAAATCAGAGACCCGATTAGATTATTTTATATTTTGGTTAATATAATAATTCAGCGAAATTCTCTCACATTTGTTCAATTTACGTCGCTGATATTTCAGATAGCGTATTGGACTAAGCGGCATCTCAAAGCGCAAGAAATGTCGAGTAAAATGCACTATTAAACTTCTATGATAGGGCAATCAGAGACCCGATTAGATCATTTTATATTTTGGTTAATATAAGAAGTCAGCGAAATTCTATCACATTTGTTCAATTTGCGTCGCTCCTATTTCAGATAGCTTATTGGGCTAAGCGGCATCGCAAAGCGCATGAAATGACGAGTGAAATGCACTATTAAACTTCTAGGGTAGGGCAAACAGAGACCCGATTAGATCATTTTACATTAAGGTTAATATAAGAATTCAGGGAAATTCTATCACATTTGTTCAACATACGTCGCTCCTATTTCAGATAGCGTACTGGGCTAGGCGGCATCTTAAAGCGCGTGGAATGGCGAGTAAAATGCACTATTAAACTTCTATGATAGGGCAATCAGAGACCCGATTAGATCATTTTATATTTTGGTTAATATAAGAATTCAGCGAAATTCTATCACATTTGTTCAATTTGCGTCGCTCCTATTTCAGATAGCTTATTGGGCTAAGCGGCACCTCAAAGCGCATGAAATGGCGAGTGAAATGCACTATTAATCTTCTAGGGTAGGGCAATCAGAGACCCCATTAGATCATTTTATATTATGGTTAATTTAAGAATTCAGAAAAATTCTATCACATTTGTTCAATTTACGTCGTTCCTATTTCAGATAGCGTATTGGGCTATGCGGCATCTCAAAGCGCATGAAATGACGAGTAAAATGCACAGTTAAACTTCTAGGGTAGGGCAAACAGAGACCCGATTAGATCATTTTATATTACGGTATAATATAAGAATTCAGCGTAATTCTATCACATTTGTTCAACTTACGTCGCTCCTATTTCAGATAGCGTACTGGGCTAGGCGGTATCTCAAAGCGCGTGGAAGGGCGAGTAAAATGCACTACTAAACTTCTATGATAGGGCAATCAGAGACCCGATTAGATCATTTTATATTTTGGTTAATATAAGAATTCAGCGAAATTCTATCACATTTGTTCAATTTACGTCGCTCCTATTTCAGATAGCTTATTGGGCTAAGCGGCATCTCAAAGCGCATGGATTGACGAGTGAAATGCTCTATTAAACTTCTGGGGTAGGGCGAACAGAAACCCGAATAGATCATTTCATATTACGGCTAATATAAGAATTCACGGAAATTCTATCACATTTGTTCAATTTACGTCGCTCCTATTCCAGATAGCGTATTGGGCTAAGCGGCATCTCAAAGCGCATGAAATGGCGAGTAAAATGCACTATTAAACTTCTAGGATAAGGCAAACAGAGACCCGATTAGATCATTTTATATTGCGGTTAATATAAGAATTCAGCGTAATTCTGTCACATTTGTTCAACTTACGTAGCTCCTATTTCAGATATCGAACTGAGCTAGGCGGCAACTTAAAGCGCGTGGAATGTCGAGTAAAATGCACTATCAAACTTCTATGATAGGGCAATCAGAGACCCGATTAGATCATTTAATATTTTGGTTAATATAAGAATTCAGCGAAATTCTATCACATTTGTTCAATTTACGTCGCACCTATTTCAGATAGCGTATTGGGCTAAGCGGCATCTCAAAGCGCATAAAATGGCGAGTAACATGCACTATTAAACTTCAATGGTAGGGCAAACAGAGACCCGATTAGATCATTTTATATTATGGTTAATTTAAGAATTCAGAAAAATTCTATCACATTTGTTCAATTTACGTCGTTCCTATTTCAGATAGCGTATTGGGCTATGCGTCATCTCAAAGCGCATGAAATGACGAGTAAAATGCACTATTAAACTTCTAGGGTAGGGCAAACAGAGACCCGATTAGATCATTTTATATTACGGTTAATATAAGAATTCAGCGTAATTCTATCACATTTGTTCAACTTACGTCGCTCCTATTTCAGATAGCGTACTGGGCTAGGCGGAATCTCTAAGCGCGTGGAAGGGCGAGTAAAATGCACTACTAAACATCTATGATCGGGCAATCAGAGACCCGATTAGATCATTTTATATTTTGGTTAATATAAGAATTCAGTGAAATTCTATCACATTTGTTCAATTTACGTCGCTCCTATTTCAGATAGCGTATTGGGCTAAGCAGCATCTCAAAGCGCATGAAATGGCGAGTCAAATGCACTATTAAACTTCTAGGGTAGGGCAAACAGAGACCCCATTAGATCATTTTATATTATGGTTAATTTAAGAATTCAGCGAAATTCTATCACATTTGTTCAATTTACGTCGCTCCTATTACAGATAGCTTATTGTGCTTAGCGGCATCTCAAAGCGCATGAAGTGACGAGTGAAATGCACTATTAAACTTCTAGGGTTGGTCGAAGAAAGACCCGATTAGATCATTTTACATTAAGGTTAATATAAGAATTCAGGGAAATTCTATCACATTTGTTCAATTTACGTCGCTCCTATTTCAGATAGCATATTGGGCTAAGCGGCATCTCAAAGCGCATGAAATGGCGAATAAAATGAGCTATTAAACTTCTAGGCTAGGGCGAACAGAGACCCGATTAGATCATTTTACATTATGGTTAATAAAAGAATTCAGCGAAATTCTATCACATTTGTTCAACTTACGTCGCTCCTATTGCAGATAGCGTATTGGGCTAAGTGGCATCTCAAAGCGCATGAAATGGCGAGTAAAATGCACTATTGAACTTCTAGGGTAGGGCAAACAGAGACCCGATTAGATCATTTTATATTATGGTTAATTTAAGAATTCAGCAAAATTCTATCACATTTGTTCAATTTACGTCGCTCCTATTCCAGATAGCGTACTGGGCTTGGCGGCATCTTAAAACGCGAGGAATGGCGAGTAAAATGCACTGTTAAACTTCTATGATAGGGCAATCAGAGACCCGATTAGATCATTTTATATTTTGGTTAATATAAGAATTCACCGAAATTCTATCACATTTGTTCAATTTACGTCGCTCCTATTTCAGATAGCGTACTGGGCTAAGCGGCATCTCAAAGCGCATGAAATGGCGAGTAAAATGCACTATTATACTTCTAGTGTAGGGCAATCAGAGACCCGATTAGATCATTTTATATTATGCTTAATTTAAGAATTCAGCAAAATTCTATCACATTTGTTCAATTTACGTCGCTCCTATTTCAGATAGCGTATTGGGCTAAGCGGCATCTCAAAGCGCATGGATTGACGAGTGAAATGCTCTATTAAACTTCTGGGGTAGGGCGAACAGAAACCCGAATAGATCATTTTATATTACGGTTAATATAAGAATTCAGCGTAATTCTATCACATTTGTTCAACTTACGTCGCTCCTCTTCCAGATAGCGTACTGGGCTAGGCGGCATCTCAAAGCGCACGAAATGGCGAGTAAAATGCACTATTATACTTCTAGTGTAGGGCAATCAGAGACCCGATTTGATCATTTTATATTATGCTTAATTTAAGAATTCAGCAAAATTCTATCACATTTGTTCAATTTACGTCGCTCCTATTTCAGATAGCGTATTGGGCTAAGCGGCATCTCAAAGCGCATGGATTGACGAGTGAAATGCTCTATTAAACTTCTGGGGTAGGGCGAACAGAAACCCGAATAGATCATTTCATATTACGGTTAATATAAGAATTCACGGAAATTCTATCACATTTGTTCAATTTACGTCGCTCCTATTCCAGATAGCGTATTGGGCTAAGCGGCATCTCAAAGCGCATGAAATGGCGAGTAAAATTCACTATTAAACTTCTAGGATAAGGCAAACAGAGACCCGATTAGATCATTTTATATTGCGGTTAATATAAGAATTCAGCGAAATTCTATCACATTTGTTCAATTTACGTCGCTCATATTTCAGATAGCGTACTGGGCTAAGCGGCATCTCAAAGCGCATGAAATGGCGAGTAAAATGCACTATTAAACTTCTAGGATAAGGCAAACAGAGACCCGATTAGATCATTTTATATTGCGGTTAATATAAGAATTCAGCGTAATTCTGTCACATTTGTTCAACTTACGTAGCTCCTATTTCAGATATCGAACTGAGCTAGGCGGCAACTTAAAGCGCGTGGAATGTCGAGTAAAATGCACTATCAAACTTCTATGATAGGGCAATCAGAGACCCGATTAGATCATTTTATATTTTGGTTAATATAAGAATTCAGCGAAATTCTATCACATTTGTTCAATTTACGTCGTTCCTATTTCAGATAGCGTATTGGGCTATGCGTCATCTCAAAGCGCATGAAATGACGAGTAAAATGCACTATTAAACTTCTAGGGTAGGGCAAACAGAGACCCGATTAGATCATTTTATATTACGGTTAATATAAGAATTCAGCGTAATTCTATCACATTTGTTCAACTTACGTCGCTCCTATTTCAGATAGCGTACTGGGCTAGGCGGAATCGCTAAGCGCGTGGAAGGGCGAGTAAAATGCACTACTAAACTTCTATGATTGGGCAATCAGAGACCCGATTAGATCATTTTATATTTTGGTTAATATAAGAATTCAGTGAAATTCTATCACATTTGTTCAATTTACGTCGCTCCTATTTCAGTTAGCGTATTGGGCTAAGCAGCATCTCAAAGTGCATGAAATGGCGAGTACAATGCACTATTAAACTTCTAGGGTAGGGCAAACAGAGACCCGATTAGATCATTTTATATAATGGTTAATTTAAGAATTCAGCAAAATTCTATCACGTTTGTTCAATTTACGTCGCTCCTATTTCAGATAGCGTATTGGGCTAAGCGGCATCTCAGAGCGCAAGAAATGGCGAGTAAAATGCACTATTAAACTTCTATGCTAGGGCAATCAGGGACCCGATTAGATCATTTTATATTTTGTTTAATATAAGATTTCAGTGAAATTCTATCACATTTGTTCAATTTACGTCGCTCCTATTTCAAATAGCGTACTGGGCTAGGCGGCATCTTAAAGCGCGTGGAAAGGCGAGTAAAATGCACTATTAAACTTCTATGATAGGGCAATCAGAGACCCGATTAGATCATTTTATATTACGGTTAATATAAGAATTCAGTGTAATTCTATCACATTTGTTCAACTTACGTCGCTCCTATTTCAGATAGCGTACTGGGCTAGGCGGCATCTTAAAGCGCGAGGTATGGCGAGTAAAATGCACTACTAAACTACTATGATAGGGCAATCAGAGACCCGATTAGGTCATTTTATATTTTGGTTAATATAAGAATTCAGCGAAATTCTATCACATTTGTTCAATTTACGTCGCTCCTATTACAGATAGCTTATTGTGCTTAGCGGCATCTCAAAGCGCATGAAGTGACGAGTGAAATGCACTATTAAACTTCTAGGGTTGGTCGAAGAAAGACCCGATTAGATCATTTTACATTAAGGTTAATATAAGAATTCAGGGAAATTCTATCACATTTGTTCAATTTACGTCGCTCCTATTTCAGATAGCATATTGGGCTAAGCGGCATCTCAAAGCGCATGAAATGGCGAATAAAATGAGCTATTAAACTTCTAGGCTAGGGCGAACAGAGACCCGATTAGATCATTTTACATTATGGTTAATAAAAGAATTCAGCGAAATTCTATCACATTTGTTCAACTTACGTCGCTCCTATTGCAGATAGCGTATTGGGCTAAGTGGCATCTCAAAGCGCATGAAATGGCGAGTAAAATGCACTATTGAACTTCTAGGGTAGGGCAAACAGAGACCCGATTAGATCATTTTATATTTTGGTTAATATAAGAATTCAGCGAAATTCTATCACATTTGTTCAATTTACGTCGCTCCTATTTCAGATAGCTTATTGGGCTAAGCGGCGTCGCAAAGCGCATGAAATGACGAGTGAAATGCACTATTAAACTTCTAGGATAGGGCAAACAGAGACCCGATTAGATCATTTTATATTGTGTTTAATATAAGATTTCAGGGAAATTCTATCACATTTGTTCAATTTACGTCGCTCCTATTGCAGATAGCGTATTGGGCTAAGTGGCATCTCAAAGCGCATGAAATGGCGAGTAAAATGCACTATTAAACTTCTATGATAGGGCAATCAGAGACCCGATTAGATCATTTTATATTTTGTTTAATAAAAGAATTCAGCGAAATTCTATCACATTTGTTCAACTTACGTCGCTGATATTTCAGATAGCGTATTGGGCTATGCGGCATCGCAAAGCGCAAGAAATGGCGAGTAAAATGCACTCTTAAACTTCTATGATAGGGCAATCAGAGACCCGATTAGATCATTTTACATTTTGTTGAATATAAGATTTCAGGGACATTCTATCACATTTGTTTAATTTACGTCGCTGCTATTTCAGATAGCGTATTGGGCTAAGCGGCATCTCAAAGCGCATGAAATGGCGAATAAAATGCACCATTAAACTTCTAGGCGAGGGCGAACAGAGACCCGATTAGATCATTTTATATTGTGTTTAATATAAGATTTCAGGGAAATTCTATCACATTTGTACAATTTACGTCGCTCCTATGTCAGATAGCGTATTGGGCTAAGCGGCATCTCAAAGCGCATGAAATGTCGTGTGAAATGCACTATTAATCTTCTAGGGTAGGGCAATCAGAGACCCCATTAGATCATTTTATATTATGGTTAATTTAAGAATTCAGCGAAATTCTATCACATTTGTTCAATTTACGTCGCTCGTATGTCAGATAGCGTATTGGGCTATGCGGCATCTCAAAGCGCATGAAATGACGAGTAAAATGCACTGTTAATCTTCTAGGGTAGGGCAAACAGAGACCCGATTAGATCATTTTATATTACGGTTAATATAAGAATGCAGCGTAATTATATCACATTTGTTCAACTTACGTCGCTCCTATTTCAGATAGCGTACTGGGCAACGAGGTATCTCAAAGCGCGTGGAAGGGCGAGTAAAATGCACTACTAAACTTCTATGATAGGGCAATCAGAGACCCCATTAGATCATTTTATATTATGGTTAATTTAAGAATTCAGCGAAATTGTATCACATTTGTTCAATTTACGTCGCTCCTATGTCAGATAGCGTATTGGGCTAAGCGGCATCTCAAAGCGCATGAAATGGCGAGTGAAATGCACTATTAATCTTCTAGGGTAGGGCAATCAGAGACCCCATTAGATCATTTTATATTATGGTTAATTTAAGAATTCAGAGAAATTCTATCACATTTGTTCAATTTACGTCGCTCCTATGTCAGATAGCGTATTGGGCTAAGCGGCATCTCAAAGCGCATGAAATGACGAGTGAAATGCACTATTAAACTTCTAGGGTAGGGCGAACAAAGACCCGATTAGATCATTTTACATTGAGGTTAATATAAGCATTCAGCGAAATTCTATCACATTTGTTCAATTTACGTCGCTCCTATTTCAGATAGCGTATTGGGCTATGCGGCATCTCAAAGCGCATGAAATGGCGAGTAAAATGCACTATTAAACTTCTAGGATAAGGCAAACAGAGACCCGATTAGATCATTTTATACTACGGTAAATATAAGAATTCAGCGTAATTCTGTCACATTTGTTCAACTTACGTAGCTCCTATTTCAGATAGCGTACTGGGCTAGGCGGCAACTTAAAGCGCGTGGAATGTCGAGTAAAATAGACTATCAAACTTCTATGATAGGGCAATCAGAGACCCGATTAGATCATTTTATATTTTGGTTAATATAAGAATTCAGCGAAATTCTATAACATTTGTTCAATTTACGTCGCTGATATTTCAGATAGCGTATTGGGCTAAGCGGCATCTCAAAGCGCAAGAAATGGCGAGTAAAATGTACTATTAAACTTCTAGGGTAGGGCAAACAGAGACCCGATTAGATCATTTTATATTATGGTTAATTTAAGAATTCAGCGAAATTCTATCACATTTGTTCAATTTACGTCGCTCATGTTGCAGATAGCGTATTGGGCTAAGCGGCATCTCAAAGCGCATGAAATGTCGAGTAAAATGCACTATTAAACTTCTAGGGTAAGGCAAACCGAGACCCGATTAGATCATTTAATATTACGGTTAATATAATAATTCAGCGTAATTATATCACATTTGTTCAACATACGTAGCTCCTGTTTCAGATAGCGTACTGGGCTAGGCGGCAACTTAAAGCACGTGGAATGGCGAGTAAAATGCACTATTAAACTTCTATGATAGGGCAATCGGAGACCCGATTAGATCATTTTATATTTTGGTTAATATAAGAATTCAGCGAAATTCTATCACATTTGTTCAATTTACGTCGCTCCTATGTCAGATAGCGTATTGGGCTAAGCGGCATCTCAAAGCGCATGAAATGGCGAGTGAAATGCACTATTAATCTTCTAGGGTAGGGCAATCAGAGACCCCATTAGATCATTTTATATTATGGTTAATTTAAGAATTCAGCGAAATTCTATCACATTTGTTCAATTTACGTCGCTCCTATTTCAGATAGCGTATTGGGCTAAGCGGCATCTCAAAGCGCATGAAATGGCGAGTAAAATGCACTATTAAACTTCTAGGGTAGAGCAATCAGAGACCCGACTAGATCATTTTATATTATGGTTAATTTAAGAATTCAGCAAAATTCTATCACATTTGTTCAGTTTACGTCGCTCCTATTTCAGATAGCGTACTGGGCTAGGCGGCACCTTAAAGCGCGTGAAATGGCGAGTAAAATGCACTATTAAACTTCTATGATAGGGCAATCAGAGACCCGATTAGATCATTTTATATTTTGGTTAATATAAGAATTCAGCGAAATTCTATCACATTTGTTCAATTTACGTCGCTCCTATTTCAGATAGCTTATTGGGCTAAGCGGCGTCGCAAAGCGCATGAAATGACGAGTGAAATGCACTATTAAACTTCTAGGATAGGGCAAACAGAGACCCGATTAGATCATTTTACATTAAGGTTAATATAAGAATTCAGGGAAATTCTATCACATTTGTTCAACATACGTCGCTCCTATTTCAGATAGCGTACTGGGCTAGGCGGCATCTTAAAGCGCGTGGAATAGCGAGTAAAATTCACTATTAAACTTCTATGATAGGGCAATCAGAGACCCGATTAGATCATTTTATATTTTGGTTAATATAAGAATTCAGAGAAATGCTATCACATTTGTTTAATTTACGTCGCTCCTATTTCAGATAGCTTATTGGGCTAAGCGGCATCGCAAAGCGCATGAAATGACGAGTGAAATGCACTATTAAACTTCTGGGGTAGGGCAAACAGAGACCCGATTAGATCATTTTACATTAAGGTTAATATAAGAATTCAGGGAAATTCTATCACATTTGTTCAACATACGTCGCTCCTATTTCAGATAGCGTACTGGGCTAGGAGGCATCTTAAAGCGCGTGGAATGGCGAGTAAAATGCACTATTAAACTTCTATGATAGGGCAATCAGAGACCCGATTAGATCATTTTATATTTTGGTTAATATAAGAATTCAGCGAAATTCTATCACATTTGTTCAATGTGCGTCGCTCCTATTTCAGATAGCTTATTGGGCTAAGCGGCACCTCAAAGCGCATGAAATGGCGAGTGAAATGCACTATTCATCTTCTAGGGTAGGGCAATCAGAGACCCCATTAGATCATTTTATATTATGGTTAATTTAAGAATTCAGCGAAATTCTATCACATTTGTTCAATTTACGTCGCTCCTTTTTCAGATAGCGTATTGGGCTAAGCGGCATCTCAAAGCGCATGAAATGGCGAGTAAAATGCACTATTAAACTTCTAGGGTAAGGCAAACAGAGACCCGATTAGATCATTTTATATTACGGTTAATATAAGAATTCAGAGTAATTCTATCACATTTGTTCAATTTACGTCGCCCCTATTTCAGATAGCGTATTGGACTAAGCGGCATCTCAAAGCGCATGAAATGGCGAGTCAAATGCACTGTTAAACTTCTACGATAGGGAAATCAGAGACCCGATTAGATTATTTTATATTTTGGTTAATATAATAATTCAGCGAAATTCTAACACATTTGTTCCATTTACGTCGCTCCTATTTCAGATAGCGTACTGGGCTAGGCGGCATCTCAAAGCGCGTGAAATGGCGAGTCAAATGCACTGTTAAACTTCTATGATAGGGAAATCAGAGACCCGATTAGATTATTTTATATTTTGGTTAATATAATAATTCAGCGAAATTCTAACACATTTGTTCCATTTACGTCGCTCCTATTTCAGATAGCGTACTGGGCTAGGCGGCATCTTAAAGCGCATGGAATGGCGAGTAAAATGCACTATTAAACTTCAAGGGTAGGGCAATCAGAGACCCGATTAGATCATTTTATATTACGGTTAATATAAGAATTCAGCGTAATTCTATCACATTTGTTCAATTTACGTCGCTCCTATTTCAGATAGCGTATTGGGCTAAGCGGCATCTCAAAGCCCATGAAATGGCGATTAAAATGCACTATTAAACTTCTAGGGTATAGCAAACAAAGACCCGATTAGATCATTTTATATTGCGGTTAATATAAGAATGCAGCGTAATTCTGTCACATTTGTTCAACTTACGTAGCTCCTATTTCAGATAGCGTACTGGGCTAGGCGGCAACTTAAAGCGCGTGGAATGTCGAGTAAAATGCAATATCAAACTTCTATGATAGGGCAATCAGAGACCCGATTAGATCATTTTATATTTTGGTTAATATAAGAATTCAGCGAAATTCTATCACATTTGTTCAATTTACGTCGCACCTATTTCAGATAGCGTATTGGGCTAAGCGGCATCTCAAAGCGCATAAAATGGCGAGTAAAATGCACTGTTAAACTTCAATGGTAGGGCAAACAGAGACCCGATTAGACTATTTTATATTATGGTTAATTTAAGAATTCAGAAAAATTCTATCACATTTGTTCAATTTACGTCGTTCCTATTTCAGATAGCGTATTGGGCTATGCGACATCTCAAAGCGCATGAAATGACGAGTAAAATGCACTATTAAACTTCTAGGGTAGGGCAAACAGAGACCCGATTAGATCATTTTATATTACGGTTAATATAAGAATTTAGCGTAATTCTATCACATTTGTTCAACTTACGTCGCTCCTATTTCAGATAGCGTACTGGGCTAGGCGGAATCTCAAAGCGCGTGGAAGGGCGAGTAAAATGCACTACTAAACTTCTATGATCGGGCAATCAGAGACCCGATTACATCATTTTATATTTTGGTTAATATAAGAATTCAGCGAAATTCTCTCACACTTGCTCAATTTACGTCACTGATATTTCAGATAGCGTATTGGGCTAAGCGGCATCTCAAAGCGCTAGAAATGTGGAGTAAAATGCACTATTAAACTTCTAGGGTAGGGCAAACAGAGACCCGATAAAATCATTTTATATTATGGTTAATTTAAGAATTCAGCGAAATTCTATCACATTTGTTCAATTTACGTCGCTCCTATTTCAGATAGCGTACTGGGCTAGGCGGCATCTCAAAGCGCGTGGAAGGGCGAGTAAAATGCACTACTAAACTTCTATGATAGGGCAATCAGAGACCCGATTAGATCATTTTATATTTTGGTTAATATAAGAATTCAGCGAAATTCTCTCACATTTGTTCAATTTACGTCGCTGATATTTCAGATGGCGTATTGGGCTAAGCGGCATCTCAAAGCGCATGAAATGGCGAGTAAAATGCACTATTAGACTTCTATGGTAGGGCGAACAGAGACCCGATTAGATCATTTTACAGTAAGGTTCATATAAGAATTCAGGGAAATTCTATCACATTTGTTCAACTTACGTCGCTCCTATTTCAGATAGCGCACTCGGCTAGGCGGTATCTTAAAGCGCGTGGAATGGCGAGTAAAATGCACTACTAAACTACTATGATAGAGCAATCAGAGACCCGATTAGGTCATTTTATATTTTGGTTAATATAAGAATTCAGCGAAATTCTATCACATTTGTTCAATTTACGTCGCTCCTATTAAAGATAGCGTATTGGGCTAAGCGGCATCTGAAAGCGCATGAAATGGCGAGTAAAATGCACTATTAAACTTCTAGGGTAGGGCAAACAGAGACCCGATTAGATCATTTTATATTATGATTAATTTAAGAAGTCAGCAAAATTCTATCACATTTGTTCAATTTACGTCGTTCCTATTTCAGATATCGTACTGGGCTAGGCGGCATCTTAAAGCGCGTGGAAAGTCGAGTAAAATGCACTATTAAACTTCTATGATAGGGCAATCAGAGACCCGATTAGATCATTTTATATTTTGTTTAATATAACATTTCAGGGAAATTCTGTCACATTTGTTCAATTTACGTCGCTCCTATTTCAGATAGCTTATTGGGCTTAGCGGCATCTGAAAGCGCATGAAATGGCGAGTAAAATGCACTATTAAACTTCTAGGGTAGGGCAAACAAAGACCCGATTAAATCATTTTATATTATGGTTAATTTAAGAATTCAGCGAAATTCTATCACATTTGTTCAATTTACGTCGCTACTATTTCAGATAGCGTATTGGGCTAAGCGGCATCTCAAAGCGCATGAAATGGTGAGTATAGTGCACTATTAAACTTCTAGAATAAGGCAAACAGAGACCCGATAAGATCATTTTATATTACGGTTAATATAAGAATTCAGCGTAATTCTATCACATTTGTTCAACTTACGTCGCTCCTCCTTCAGATAGCGTACTGGGCTAGGCGGCATCTTAAAGCGCGTGGAATGGCGAGTAAAATGCACTATTAAACTTCTATGATAGGGGTATCAGAGACCCGATTAGATCATTTCATATTTTGGTTAATATAACAATTCAGTGAAATTCTAACACATTTGTTCAATTTACGTCGCTCCTATTTCAGATAGCGTACTGGGCTAGGCTGCATCATAAAGCGCGTGGAATGGCGAGTAAAATGCACTGTTAAACTTCAAGGGTAGGGCAAACAGAGACCCGATTAGATCATTTTATATTATGGTTAATTTAAGAATTCAGAAAAATTCTATCACATTTGTTCAATTTACGTCGTTCCTATTTCAGATAGCGTATTGGGCTATGCGGCATCTCAAAGCGCATGAAATGACGAGTAAAATGCACTATTAAACATCTCGGGTAGGGCAAACAGAGACCCGATTAGATCATTTTATATTACGGTTAATATAAGAATTCAGCGTAATTCTATCACATTTGTTCAACTTACGTCGCTCCTATTTCAGATAGCGTATTGGGCTAAGCGGCATCTCAATGCGTATGAAATGGCGAGTAAAATGCACTATTAAACTTCTAGGATAAGGCAAACAGAGACCCGATTAGATCATTTTATATTACGGTTAATATAAGAATTCAGCGTAATTCTATCACATTTGTTCAACTTACGTCGCTCCTCTTTCAGATAGCGTACTGGGCTAGGCGGCATCTTAAAGCGCGTGGAATGGCGAGTAAAATGCACTATTAAACTTCTATGATAGGGCTATCAGAGACCCGATTAGATCATGTTATATTTTGGTTAATATAAGAATTCAGTGAAATTCTATCACATTTGTTCAATTTACGTCGCTCCTATTTCAGTTAGCGTATTGGGCTAAGCAGCATCTCAAAGTGCATGAAATGGCGAGTAAAATGCACTATTAAACTTCTAGGGTAGGGTAAACAGAGACCCGATTAGATCATTTTATATAATGGTTAATTTAAGAATTCAGCAAAATTCTATCACATTTTTTCAATTTACGTCGTTCCTATTTCAGCTAGCGTACTGGGCTTGGCGGCATCTTAAAACGCGAGGAATGGCGCGTAAAATGCACTGTTAAACTTCTATGATAGGGCAATCAGAGACCCGATTAGATCATTTTATATTTTGGTTAATATAAGAATTCACCGAAATTCTATCACATTTGTTCAATTTACGTCGCTCCTATTTCAGACAGCGTATTGGGCTAAGCGGCATCTCAAAGCGCATGAAATGGCGAGTAAAATGCACTATTGAACTTCTATGATAGGGCAATCAGAGACCTGATTAGATCATTTTATATTTTGGTTAATATAAGAATTCAGCGAAATTGTATCACTTTTGTTTAATTTACGTCGCTCCTATTTCAGATAGCGTAATGGGCTAAGCGGCATCTCAAAGCGCATGAAATGACGAGTGAAATGCACTATTAGACTTCTATGGTAGGGCGAACAGAGACCCGATTAGATCATTTTACATTAAGGTTAATATAAGAATTCAGGGAAATTCTATCACATTTGTTCCATTTACGTCGCTCCTATTTCAGATAGCGTATTGGGCTAAGCGGCATCTTAAAGCGCGTGGAATGGCGAGTAAAATGAACTATTAAACTTCTAGGGTAAGGCAAACAGATACCCGATTAGATCATTTTATATTACGGTTAATATAAGGATTAGCGTAATTCTATCACATTTGTTCAACTTACGTCGCTCCTATTTCAGATAGCGTACAGGGCTAGGCGGCATCTTAAAGCGCGTGGATGGGCGAGCAAAATGCACTACTAAACTTCTAGGGTAGGGCAAACAGAGACCCGATTAGATCATTTTATATTATGGTTAATTTAAGAATTCAGCAAAATTCTATCACATTTGTTCAATTTACGTCGCTCCTATTTCAGATAGCGTACTGGGCTAGGCGGCATCTTAAAGCGCGTGGAAGGGTGAGTAAAATGCACTACTAATCTTCCATGATAGGGCAATCAGAGACCCGATTAGATCATTTTATATTTTGTTTTATATAAGATTTCAGGGAAATTCTATCACATTTGTTCAATTTACGACGCTCCTATTTCAGATAGCATATTGGGCTCAGCGGCACCTCAAAGCGCATGAAATGGCGAGTGAAATGCAATATTAAACTTCTAGGGTAGGGCAAACAGAGACCCGATTAGATCATTTTATATTATGGTCAATTTAAGAATTCCGCATAATTCTTTCTCATTTCTTCAATTTACGTCGCTCCTATTTCAGATAGCGTATTGGGCTTAGCGGCATCTCAAAGCGCATAAAATGGCGAGTAAAATGCACTATTAAACTTCAATGGTAGGGCAAACAGAGACCCGATTAGATCATTTTATATTTTGGTTAATATAAGAATTCACAAAAATTCTATCACATTTGTTCAATTTACGTCGTTCCTATTTCAGATAGCGTATTGGGCTATGCGACATCTCAAAGCGCATGAAATGACGAGTAAAATGCACTATTAAACTTCTAGGGTAGGGCAAACAGAGACCCGATTAGATCATTTTATATTACGGTTAATATAAGAATTTAGCGTAATTCTATCACATTTGTTCAACTTACGTCGCTCCTATTTCAGATAGCGTACTGGGCTAGGCGGAATCTCAAAGCGCGTGGAAGGGCGAGTAAAATGCACTACTAAACTTCTATGATCGGGCAATCAGAGACTCGATTACATCATTTTAT
This sequence comes from Macropis europaea, assembly GCA_916610135.2. Classification (NCBI taxonomy): domain Eukaryota; kingdom Metazoa; phylum Arthropoda; class Insecta; order Hymenoptera; family Melittidae; genus Macropis; species Macropis europaea. The sequence goes on along the minus strand of CAKAJE020001003.1, from coordinate 25,559 downwards.
ATTTTTGTTAATATAAGAATTCAGCGAAATTCTCTCACATTTGTTCAATTTACGACGCTGATATTTCAGATAGCGTATTGGGCTAAGCGGCATCTCAAAGTGCAAGAAATGTGGAGTAAAATGCACTATTAAACTTCTAGGGTAGGGCAAACAGAGACCCGATAAGATCATTTTATATTATGGTTAATTTAAGAAATCAGCGAAATTCTATCACATTTGTTCAATTTACGTCGCTCCTATTACAGATAGCGTACTGGGCTAGGCGGCATCTCAAAGCGCGTGGAAGGGCGAGTAACATGCACTACTAAACTTCTATGATAGGGCAATCAGAGACCCGATTAGATCATTTTATATTTTGGTTAATATAAAAATTCAGCGAAATTCTCTCACATTTGTTCAATTTACGTCGCTGATATTTCAGATAGCGTATTGGGCTAAGCGGCATCTCAAAGCGCAAGAAATGTCGAGTAAAATGCACTATTAAACTTCTAGGGTAGGGCAAACAGAGACCCGATTAGATCATTTTATATTATGGTTAATTTAAGAATTCAGGAAAATTCTATAACATTTGTTCAATTTACGCCGTTCCTATGCCAGATGGCGTACTAGGCTAGGCGGCATCTTAAAGCGCGTGGAATGGCGAGTAAAATGAACTATAAAACTTCTATGATAGGGCAATCAGAGACCCGACTAGATCATTTTATATTTTGGTTAATATAAGAATTCAGCCAAATTCTATCACATTTGTTCAATTTACGTCGCTCCTATTTCAGATAGCGTACTGGGCTAGGCGGCATCTTAAAGCGCGTGGAATGGCGAGTACAATGCACTATTAAACTTCTATGATAGGGCATTCAGAGACCTGATTCGATCATTTTATATTTTGGTTAATATAAGAATTGAGGGAAATTCTATCACATTTGTTCAATTTACGTCGCTCCTATTTCAGATAGCGTATTGGGCTAAGCAGCATCTCAAAGCGCATGAAATGGCGAGTAAAATGCACTATTAAACTTCTAGGGTTGGTCGAAGAAAGACCCGATTAGATCATTTTACATTAAGGTTAATATAAGAATTCAGGGAAATTCTATCACATTTGTTCAATTCACGTCGCTCCTATTTCAGATAGCGTATTGGGCTAAGCGGCATCTCAAAGCGCATGAAATGGCGAGTAAAATGCACTATTAAACTTCTATGATAGGGCAATCAGAGACTCGATTAGAACATTTTATATTTTGTTTAATAAAAGAATTCTGCGAAATTCTATCACATTTGTTCAACTTATGTCGCTGATATTTCAGATAGCGTATTGGGCTATGCGGCATCTCAAAGCGCAAGAAATGGCGAGTAAAATGCACTCTTAGAATTCTATGATAGGGCAATCAGAGACCCGATTAGATCATTTTCCATTTTGGTTAATATAAGAATTCAGTGAAATTCTATCACATTTGTTCAATTTATTTCGCTCCTATTTCTGATAGCGTATTGGGCTAAGCGGCATCTCAAAGCGCATGAAATGGCGAGTAAAATGCACTATTGAACTTCTATGATAGGGCAATCAGAGACCCGATTAGGTCATTTTATATTTTGGTTAATATAAGAATTCAGCGAAATTCTATCACATTTGTTCAATTTACGTCGCTCCTATTAAAGATAGCGTATTGGGCTAAGCGGCATCTGAAAGCGCATGAAATGGCGAGTAAAATGCCCTATTAAACTTCTAGGGTAGGGCAAACAGAGACCCGATTAGATCATTTTATATTATGATTAATTTAAGAAGTCAGCAAAATTCTATCACATTTGTTCAATTTACGTCGTTCCTATTTCAGATATCGTACTGGGCTAGGCGGCATCTTAAAGCGCGTGGAAAGTCGAGTAAAATGCACTATTAAACTTCTATGATAGGGCAATCAGAGACCCGATTAGATCATTTTATATTTTGTTTAATATAACATTTAAGGGAAATTCTGTCACATTTGTTCAATTTACGTCGCTCCTATTTCAGATAGCTTATTGGGCTTAGCGGCATCTGAAAGCGCATGAAATGGCGAGTAAAATGCACTATTAAACTTCTAGGGTAGGGCAAACAAAGACCCGATTAAATCATTTTATATTATGGTTAATTTAAGAATTCAGCGAAATTCTATCACATTTGTTCAATTTACGTCGTTCCTATTTCAGATAGCGTCCTGGGCTAAGCGGCATCTAATAGCGCATGAAATGGCGAGTATAATGCACTATTAAACTTCTAGGATAAGGCAAACAGAGACCCGATTAGATCATTTTATGTTACGGTTAGTATTAGAATTCAGCGTAATTCTATCACATTTGTTCAAGTTACGTCGCTCCTATTTCTGATAGCGTACTGTGCTAGGCGGCATCTTAAAGCGCGTGGAATGGCGAGTAAAATGCACTACTAAACTTCTATGATAGGGCAATCAGGCACTCGATTAGATCATTTTATATTTTGTTTAATATAAGATTTCAGGGAAATTCTATCTCATTTGTTCAATTTACGTCGCTCCTATTTCAGTTAGCGTATTCGGCTAAGCGGCATCTCAAAGAGCATGAAATGGCGAATAAAATGCACTATTAAACTTCTAGGCGAGGGCGAACAGAGACCCGATTAGATCATTTTACGTTATGGTTAATAAAAGAATTCAGCGAAATTCTATCACATTTGTTCAATTTACGTCGCTCCTATTACAGATAGCTTATTGTGCTCAGCGGCATCTCAAAGCGCATGAAGTGACGAGTGAAATGCACTATTAAACTTCTAGGGTTGGTCGAAGAAAGACCCGATTAGATCATTTTACATTAAGGTTACTATAAGAATTCAGGGAAATTCTATCACATTTGTTCAATTTACGTCGCTCCTATTTCAGATAGCGTATTGGGCTAAGCGGCATCTCAAAGCGCATGAAATGGCGAATAAAATGAGCTGTTCAACTTCTAGGCTAGGGCGAACAGAGACCGGATTAGATCACTTTACATTATGGTTAATAAAAGAATTCAGCGAAATTCTATCACATTTGTTCAACTTACGTCGCTCCAATTGCAGATAGCGTATTGGGCTAAGTGGCATCTCAAAGCGCATGAAATGGCGAGTAAAATGCACTATTAAACTTCTATGATAGGGCAATCAGAGACTCGATTAGATCATTTTATATTTTGTTTAATAAAAGAATTCAGCGAAATTCTATCACATTTGTTCAACTTACGTCGCTGATATTTCAGATAGCGTATTGGGCTATGCGGCATCTCAAAGCGCAAGAAATGGCGAGTAAAATGCACTCTTAAACTTCTATGATAGGGCAATCAGAGACCCGATTAGATAATTTTATATTTTGTTTAATATAAGATTGCAGGGAAATTCTATCACATTTGTTCAATTTACGTCGCTCCTATTACAGATAGCGTACTGGGCTAGGCGGCATCTTAAAGCGCGTGGAAAGGCGAGTAAAATGCACTATTAAACTTCTATGATAGGGCAATCAGAGACCCGATTAGATCATTTCATATTACGGTTAATATAAGAATTCAGCGTAATTCTATCACATTTGTTCAACTTACGTCGCTCCTCTTTCAGATAGCGTACTGGGCTAGGCGGCATCTTAAAGCGCGTGGAATGGCGAGTAAAATGCACTATTAAACTTCTATGATAGCGCTATCAGAGACCCGATTAGATCATTTTATATTTTGGTTAATATAAGAATTCAGTGAAATTCTATCACATTTGTTCAATTTACGTCGCTCCTATTTCGGTTAGCGTATTGGGCTAAGCAGCATCTCAAAGTGCATGAAATGGCGAGTAAAATGCACTATTAAACTTCTAGGGTAGGGCAAACAGAGACCCGATTAGATCATTTTATATAATGGTTAATTTAAGAATTCAGCAAAATTCTATCACATTTTTTCAATGTACGTCGTTCCTATTTCAGCTAGCGTACTGGGCTTGGCGGCAGCTTAAAACGCGAGGAATGGCGAGTAAAATGCACTGTTAAACTTCTATGATACGGCAATCAGAGACCCGATCAGATCATTTTATATTTTGGTTAATATAAGAATTCACCGAAATTCTATCACATTTGTTCAATTTACGTCGCTCGTATTTCAGACAGCGTATTGGGCTAAGCGGAATCTCAAAGCGCATGGAATGTCGAATAAAATGCACTATTAAACTTCTAGGCTAGGGCGAACAGAGAGCTGATTAAATCATTTTACATTATGGTTAATAAAAGATTTCAGCGAAATTCTATCACATTTGTACAATTTACTTTGCTCCTATTTCAGATAGCGTATTGGGCTAAGCGGCAGCTCAAAGCGCATGAAATGACGAGTGAAATGCACTATTAGACTTCTATGGTAGGGCGAACAGAGACCCGATTAGATCATTTTACATTAAGGTTAACATAAGAATTCAGGGAAATTCTATCACATTTGTTCCATTTACGTCGCTCCTATTTCAGATAGCGTATTGGGCTAAGCGGCATCTTAAAGCGCGTGGAATGGCGAGTAAAATGCACTATTACACTTGTAGGGTAGGGCAAACAGAGACCCTGTTAGATCATTTTATATTATGGTTAATTTAAGAATTCACCTAAATTCTATCACATTTGTTCAATTTACGTCGCTCGTATTTCAGATAGCGTATTGGGCTAAGCGGCAGCTCAAAGCCCATGAAATGGCGATTAAAATGCACTATTAAACTTCTAGGGTAAGGCAAACAGAGACCCGATTAGATCATTTTATATTACGGTTAATATAAGAATTCAGCGTAATTCTATCACATTTGTTCAACTTTCGTCGCTCCTATTTCAGATAGCGTACTGAGCTAGGCGGCATCTTAAAGCGCGTGGAATGGCGAGTAAAATGCAATATTAAACTTCTATGATAGGGCAGTCAGAGAACCGATTAGATCATTTTATATTTTGGTTAATATAAAAATTCAGCGAAATTCTATCACAATTGTTCAATTTACGTCGCTCCTATTTCAGATAGCGTATTGGGCTCAGCGGCAACTCAAAGCGCATGAAATGACGAGTGAAATGCACTATTAAACTTCTAGGGTAGGGCGAACAGAGACCCGATTAGATCATTTTACATTAAGGTTAATATAAGAATTCAGGGAAATTCTATCACATTTGTTCAATTTACGTCCCTCCTATTTCAGCTAGCGTACTGGGCTTGGCGGCATCTTAAAACGCGAGGAATGGCGAGTAAAATGCACTGTTAAACTTCTATGATAGGGCAATCAGAGACCGGATTAGATCATTTTATATTTTGGTTAATTTAAGAATTCAGCAAAATTCTATCACATTTGTTCAATTTACGTCGCTCCTATTTCAGATAGCGTATTGGGCTAAGCGGCATCTCAAAGCGCATGGATTGACGAGTGAAATGCTCTATTAAACTTCTGGGGTAGGGCGAACAGAAACCCGAATAGATCATTTTATATTACGGTTAATATAAGAATTCAGCGTAATTCTATCACATTTGTTCAACTTACGTCGCTCCTCTTTCAGATAGCGTACTGGGCTAGGCGGCATCTCAAAGCGCATGAAATGGCGAGTAAAATGCACTATTATACTTCTAGTGTAGGGCAATCAGAGACCCGATTAGATCATTTTATATTATGCTTAATTTAAGAATTCAGCAAAATTCTATCACATTTGTTCAATTTACGTCGCTCCTATTTCAGATAGCGTATTGGGCTAAGCGGCATCTCAAAGCGCATGGATTGACCAGTGAAATGCTCTATTAAACTTCTGGGGTAGGGCGAACAGAAACCCGAGTAGATCATTTTACATTAAGGTTAATATAAGAATTCAGGGAAATTCTATCACATTTGTTCAACATACGTCGCTCCTATTTCAGATAGCGTACTGGGCTAGGCGGCATCTTAAAGCGCGTGGAATGGCGAGTAAAATGCACTATTAAACTTCTATGATAGGGCAATCAGAGACCCGATTAGATCATTTTATATTTTGGTTAATATAAGAATTCAGCGAAATTCTATCACATTTGTTCAATGTGCGTCGCTCCTATTTCAGACAGCTTATTGGGCTAAGCGGCACCTCAAAGCGCATGAAATGGCGAGTGAAATGCACTATTAATCTTCTAGGGTAGGGCAATCAGAGACCCCATTAGATCATTTTATATTATGGTTAATTTAAGAATTCAGCGAAATTCTATCACATTTGTTCAATTTACGTCGCTCCTATTTCAGATAGCGTACTGGGCTTGGCGGCATCTTAAAACGCGAGGAATGGCGAGTAAAATGCACTGTTAAACTTCTATGATAGGGCAATCAGAGACCCGATTAGATCATTTTATATTTTGGTTAATATAAGAATTCAGCGAAATTCTATCACATTTGTTCAATTTACGTCGCCCCTATTTCAGATAGCGTACTGGGCTAAGCGGCATCTCAAAGCGCATGAAATGGCGAGTAAAATTCACTATTATACTTCTAGTGTAGGGCAATCAGAGACCCGATTAGATCATTTTATATTATGCTTAATTTAAGAATTCAGCAAAATTCTATCACATTTGTTCAATTTACGTCGCTCCTATTTCAGATAGCGTATTGGGCTAAGCGGCATCTCAAAGCGCATGGATTGACGAGTGAAATGCTCTATTAAACTTCTGGGGTAGGGCGAACAGAAACCCGAATAGATCATTTTATATTACGGTTAATATAAGAATTCAGCGTAATTCTATCACATTTGTTCAACTTACGTCGCTCCTCTTTCAGATAGCGTACTGGGCTAGGCGGCATCTCAAAGCGCATGAAATGGCGAGTAAAATGCACTATTATACTTCTAGTGTAGGGCAATCAGAGACCCGATTAGATCATTTTATATTATGCTTAATTTAAGAATTCAGCAAAATTCTATCACATTTGTTCAATTTACGTCGCTCCTATTTCAGATAGCGTATTGGGCTAAGCGGCATCTCAAAGCGCATGGATTGACGAGTGAAATGCTCTATTAAACTTCTGGGGTAGGGCGAACAGAAACCCGAATAGATCATTTCATATTACGGTTAATATAAGAATTCACGGAAATTCTATCACATTTGTTCAATTTACGTCGCTCCTATTCCAGATAGCGTATTGGGCTAAGCGGCATCTCAAAGCGCATGAAATGGCGAGTAAAATGCACTATTAAACTTCTAGGATAAGGCAAACAGAGACCCGATTAGATCATTTTATATTGCGGTTAATATAAGAATTCAGCGAAATTCTATCACATTTGTTCAATTTACGTCGCTCATATTTCAGATAGCGTACTGGGCTAAGCGGCATCTTAAAGCGCGTGGAATGGCGAGTAAAATGCACTATTACACTTGTAGGGTAGGGCAAACAGAGACCCTGTTAGATCATTTTATATTATGGTTAATTTAAGAATTCACCTAAATTCTATCACATTTGTTCAATTTACGTCGCTCCTATTTCAGATAGCGTATTGGGCTAAGCGGCAGCTCAAAGCCCATGAAATGGCGATTAAAATGCACTATTAAACTTCTAGGGTAAGGCAAACAGAGACCCGATTAGATCATTTTATATTACGGTTAATATAAGAATTCAGCGTAATTCTATCACATTTGTTCAACTTTCGTCGCTCCTATTTCAGATAGCGTACTGAGCTAGGCGGCATCTTAAAGCGCGTGGAATGGCGAGTAAAATGCAATATTAAACTTCTATGATAGGGCAGTCAGAGAACCGATTAGATCATTTTATATTTTGGTTAATATAAAAATTCAGCGAAATTCTATCACAATTGTTCAATTTACGTCGCTCCTATTTCAGATAGCGTATTGGGCTAAGCGGCAACTCAAAGCGCATGAAATGACGAGTGAAATGCACTATTAAACTTCTAGGGTAGGGCGAACAGAGACCCGATTAGATCATTTTACATTAAGGTTAATATAAGAATTCAGGGAAATTCTATCACATTTGTTCAATTTACGTCCCTCCTATTTCAGCTAGCGTACTGGGCTTGGCGGCATCTTAAAACGCGAGGAATGGCGAGTAAAATGCACTGTTAAACTTCTATGATAGGGCAATCAGAGACCGGATTAGATCATTTTATATTTTGGTTAATTTAAGAATTCAGCAAAATTCTATCACATTTGTTCAATTTACGTCGCTCCTATTTCAGATAGCGTATTGGGCTAAGCGGCATCTCAAAGCGCATGGATTGACGAGTGAAATGCTCTATTAAACTTCTGGGGTAGGGCGAACAGAAACCCGAATAGATCATTTTATATTACGGTTAATATAAGAATTCAGCGTAATTCTATCACATTTGTTCAACTTACGTCGCTCCTCTTTCAGATAGCGTACTGGGCTAGGCGGCATCTCAAAGCGCATGAAATGGCGAGTAAAATGCACTATTATACTTCTAGTGTAGGGCAATCAGAGACCCGATTAGATCATTTTATATTATGCTTAATTTAAGAATTCAGCAAAATTCTATCACATTTGTTCAATTTACGTCGCTCCTATTTCAGATAGCGTATTGGGCTAAGCGGCATCTCAAAGCGCATGGATTGACCAGTGAAATGCTCTATTAAACTTCTGGGGTAGGGCGAACAGAAACCCGAATAGATCATTTTACATTAAGGTTAATATAAGAATTCAGGGAAATTCTATCACATTTGTTCAACATACGTCGCTCCTATTTCAGATAGCGTACTGGGCTAGGCGGCATCTTAAAGCGCGTGGAATGGCGAGTAAAATGCACTATTAAACTTCTATGATAGGGCAATCAGAGACCCGATTAGATCATTTTATATTTTGGTTAATATAAGAATTCAGCGAAATTCTATCACATTTGTTCAATGTGCGTCGCTCCTATTTCAGATAGCTTATTGGGCTAAGCGGCACCTCAAAGCGCATGAAATGGCGAGTGAAATGCACTATTAATCTTCTAGGGTAGGGCAATCAGAGACCCCATTAGATCATTTTATATTATGGTTAATTTAAGAATTCAGCGAAATTCTATCACATTTGTTCAATTTACGTCGCTCCTATTTCAGATAGCGTACTGGGCTTGGCGGCATCTTAAAACGCGAGGAATGGCGAGTAAAATGCACTGTTAAACTTCTATGATAGGGCAATCAGAGACCCGATTAGATCATTTTATATTTTGGTTAATATAAGAATTCAGCGAAATTCTATCACATTTGTTCAATTTACGTCGCCCCTATTTCAGATAGCGTACTGGGCTAAGCGGCATCTCAAAGCGCATGAAATGGCGAGTAAAATGCACTATTATACTTCTAGTGTAGGGCAATCAGAGACCCGATTAGATCATTTTATATTATGGTTAATTTAAGAATTCAGCAAAATTCTATCACATTTGTTCAATTTACGTCGCTCCTATTTCAGATAGCGTATTGGGCTAAGCGGCATCTCAAAGCGCATGGATTGACGAGTGAAATGCTCTATTAAACTTCTGGGGTAGGGCGAACAGAAACCCGAATAGATCATTTTATATTACGGTTAATATAAGAATTCAGCGTAATTCTATCACATTTGTTCAACTTACGTCGCTCCTCTTTCAGATAGCGTACTGGGCTAGGCGGCATCTCAAAGCGCATGAAATGGCGAGTAAAATGCACTATTATACTTCTAGTGTAGGGCAATCAGAGACCCGATTAGATCATTTTATATTATGCTTAATTTAAGAATTCAGCAAAATTCTATCACATTTGTTCAATTTACGTCGCTCCTATTTCAGATAGCGTATTGGGCTAAGCGGCATCTCAAAGCGCATGGATTGACGAGTGAAATGCTCTATTAAACTTCTGGGGTAGGGCGAACAGAAACCCGAATAGATCATTTCATATTACGGTTAATATAAGAATTCACGGAAATTCTATCACATTTGTTCAATTTACGTCGCTCCTATTCCAGATAGCGTATTGGGCTAAGCGGCATCTCAAAGCGCATGAAATGGCGAGTAAAATGCACTATTAAACTTCTAGGATAAGGCAAACAGAGACCCGATTAGATCATTTTATATTGCGGTTAATATAAGAATTCAGCGAAATTCTATCACATTTGTTCAATTTACGTCGCTCATATTTCAGATAGCGTACTGGGCTAAGCGGCATCTCAAAGCGCATGAAATGGCGAGTAAAATGCACTATTAAACTTCTAGGATAAGGCAAACAGAGACCCGATTAGATCATTTTATATTGCGGTTAATATAAGAATTCAGCGTAATTCTGTCACATTTGTTCAACTTACGTAGCTCCTATTTCAGATATCGAACTGAGCTAGGCGGCAACTTAAAGCGCGTGGAATGTCGAGTAAAATGCACTATCAAACTTCTATGATAAGGCAATCAGAGACCCGATTAGATCATTTTATATTTTGGTTAATATAAGAATTCAACGAAATTCTATCACATTTGTTCAATTTACGTCGCACCTATTTCAGATAGCGTATTGGGCTAAGCGGCTTCTCAAAGCGCATAAAATGGCGAGTAACATGCACTATTAAACTTCAATGGTAGGGCAAACAGAGACCCGAATAGATCATTTTATATTATGGTTAATTTAAGAATTCAGAAAAATTCTATCACATTTGTTCAATTTACGTCGTTCCTATTTCAGATAGCGTATTGGGCTATGCGTCATCTCAAAGCGCATGAAATGACGAGTAAAATGCACTATTAAACTTCTAGGGTAGGGCAAACAGAGACCCGATTAGATCATTTTATATTACGGTTAATATAAGAATTCAGCGTAATTCTATCACATTTGTTCAACTTACGTCGCTCCTATTTCAGATAGCGTACTGGGCTAGGCGGAATCTCTAAGCGCGTGGAAGGGCGAGTAAAATGCACTACTAAACTTCTATGATCGGGCAATCAGAGACCCGATTAGATCATTTTATATTTTGGTTAATATAAGAATTCAGTGAAATTCTATCACATTTGTTCAATTTACGTCGCTCCTATTTCAGTTAGCGTATTGGGCTAAGCAGCATCTCAAAGTGCATGAAATGGCGAGTACAATGCACTATTAAACTTCTAGGGTAGGGCAAACAGAGACCCGATTAGATCATTTTATATAATGGTTAATTTAAGAATTCAGCAAAATTCTATCACATTTGTTCAATTTACGTCGCTCCTATTTCAGATAGCGTACTGGGCTAGGCGGCATCTTAAAGCGCGTGGAATGACGAGTAAAATGCACTATTAAACTTCTATGATAGGGCAATCAGAGACCCGATTAGATCATTTTATATTACGGTTAATATAAGAATTCAGTGTAATTCTATCACATTTGTTCAATTTACTTCACTCCTATTTCAGATCGCCTAGTGGGCTAGGCGGCATCTTAAGGCGCGAGGTATGGCGAGTAAAATGCACTACTAAACTACTATGATAGGGCAATCAGAGACCCGATTAGGTCATTTTATATTTTGGTTAATATAAGAATTCAGCGAAATTCTATCACATTTGTTCAATTTACGTCGCTCCTATTACAGATAGCTTATTGTGCTTAGCGGCATCTCAAAGCGCATGAAGTGACGAGTGAAATGCACTATTAAACTTCTAGGGTTGGTCGAAGAAAGACCCGATTAGATCATTTTACATTAAGGTTAATATAAGAATTCAGGGAAATTCTATCACATTTGTTCAATTTACGTCGCTCCTATTTCAGATAGCGTATTGGGCTAAGCGGCATCTCAAAGCGCATGAAATGGCGAATAAAATGCGCTATTAAACTTCTAGGCTAGGGCGAACAGAGACCCGATTAGATCATTTTATATTATGGTTAATTTAAGAATTCAGCAAAATTCTATCACATTTGTTCAATTTACGTCGCTCCTATTCCAGATAGCGTACTGGGCTAGGCGGCATCCTAAAGCGCGGAATGGCGAGTAAAATGCACTATTAAACTTCTATGCTAGGGCAATCAGAGACCCGATTAGATCATTTTACATTTTGTTTAATATAAGATTTCAGGGACATTCTATCACATTTGTTCAATTTACGTCGCTCCTATTGCAGATAGCGTATTGGGCTAAGTGGCATCTCAAAGCGCATGAAATGGCGAGTAAAATGCACTATTAAACTTCTATGATAGGGCAATCAGAGACCCGATTAGATCATTTTATATTTTGTTTAATAAAAGAATTCAGCGAAATTCTATCACATTTGTTCAACTTACGTCGCTGATATTTCAGATAGCGTATTGGGCTATGCGGCATCGCAAAGCGCAAGAAATGGCGAGTAAAATGCACTCTTAAACTTCTATGATAGGGCAATCAGAGACCCGATTAGATCATTTTACATTTTGTTTAATATAAGATTTCAGGGACATTCTATCACATTTGTTTAATTTACGTCGCTGCTATTTCAGATAGCGTATTGGGCTAAGCGGCATCTCAAAGCGCATGAAATGGCGAATAAAATGCACCATTAAACTTCTAGGCGAGGGCGAACAGAGACCCGATTAGATCATTTTACATTTTGGTTAATAAAAGAATTCAGCGAAATTCTATCACATTTGCTCAATTTACGTCGCTCCTATTGCAGATAGCTTATTGTGCTTAGCGGCATCTCAAAGCGCATGAAATGGCGAGTAAAATGCGCTATTGAACTTCTAGGGTAGGGCAAACAGAGACCCGATAAGATCATTTTATATTATGGTTAATTTAAGAATTCAGCGAAATTCTATCACATTTGTTCAATTTACGTCGCTCCTATTTCAGATAGCGTACTGGGCTAGGCGGCATCTCAAAGCGCGTGGAAGGGCGAGTAAAATGCACTACTAAACTTCTATGATAGGGCAATCAGAGACCCGATTAGATCATTTTATATTTTGGTTAATATAAGAATTCAGCGAAATTCTCTCACATTTGTTCAATTTACGTCGCTGATATTTCAGATGGCGTATTGGGCTAAGCGGCATCTCAAAGCGCATGAAATGGCGAGTAAAATGCACTATTAGACTTCTATGGTAGGGCGAACAGAGACCCGATTAGATCATTTTACAGTAAGGTTCATATAAGAATTCAGGGAAATTCTATCACATTTGTTCAATTTACGTCGCTCCTATTTCAGATAGCGTACTGGGCTAGGCGGCATCTCAAAGCGCGTGGAAAGTCGAGTAAAATGCACTATTAAACTTCTATGATAGGGCAATCAGAGACCCGATTAGATCATTTTATATTTTGTTTAATATAACATTTCAGGGAAATTCTGTCACATTTGTTCAATTTACGTCGCTCCTATTTCAGATAGCTTATTGGGCTTAGCGGCATCTGAAAGCACATGAAATGGCGAGTAAAATGCACTATTAAACTTCTAGGGTAGGGCAAACAAAGACCCGATTAAATCATTTTATATTATGGTTAATTTAAGAATTCAGCGAAATTCTATCACATTTGTTCAATTTACGTCGCTACTATTTCAGATAGCGTATTGGGCTAAGCGGCATCTCAAAGCGCATGAAATGGTGAGTATAATGCACTATTAAACTTCTAGAATAAGGCAAACAGAGACCCGATAAGATCATTTTATATTACGGTTAATATAAGAATTCAGCGTAATTCTATCACATTTGTTCAACTTACGTCGCTCCTCCTTCAGATAGCGTACTGGGCTAGGCGGCATCTTAAAGCGCGTGGAATGGCGAGTAAAATGCACTATTAAACTTCTATGATAGGGGTATCAGAGACCCGATTAGATCATTTCATATTTTGGTTAATATAACAATTCAGTGAAATTCTAACACATTTGTTCAATTTACGTCGCTCCTATTTCAGATAGCGTACTGGGCTAGGCTGCATCATAAAGCGCGTGGAATGGCGAGTAAAATGCACTATTAAACTTCTAGGGTAGGGTAAACAGAGACCCGATTAGATCATTTTATGTAATGGTTAATTTAAGAATTCAGCAAAATTCTATCACATTTTTTCAATTTACGTCGTTCCTATTTCAGCTAGCGTACTGGGCTTGGCGGCATCTTAAAACGCGAGGAATGGCGCGTAAAATGCACTGTTAAACTTCTATGATAGGGCAATCAGAGACCCGATTAGATCATTTTATATTTTGGTTAATATAAGAATTCACCGAAATTCTATCACATTTGTTCAATTTACGTCGCTCCTATTTCAGACAGCGTATTGGGCTAAGCGGCATCTCAAAGCGCATGAAATGGCGAGTAAAATGCACTATTGAACTTCTATGATAGGGCAATCAGAGACCTGATTAGATCATTTTATATTTTGCTTAATATAAGAATTCAGCGAAATTGTATCACTTTTGTTTAATTTACGTCGCTCCTATTTCAGATAGCGTAATGGGCTAAGCGGCATCTCAAAGCGCATGAAATGACGAGTGAAATGCACTATTAGACTTCTATGGTAGGGCGAACAGAGACCCGATTAGATCATTTTACATTAAGGTTAATATAAGAATTCAGGGAAATTCTATCACATTTGTTCCATTTACGTCGCTCCTATTTCAGATAGCGTATTGGGCTAAGCGGCATCTTAAAGCGCGTGGAATGGCGAGTAAAATGAACTATTAAACTTCTAGGGTAAGGCAAACAGATACCCGATTAGATCATTTTATATTACGGTTAATATAAGAATTAGCGTAATTCTATCACATTTGTTCAACTTACGTCGCTCCTATTTCAGATAGCGTACAGGGCTAGGCGGCATCTTAAAGCGCGTGGATGGGCGAGCAAAATGCACTACTAAACTTCTAGGGTAGGGCAAACAGAGACCCGATTAGATCATTTTATATTATGGTTAATTTAAGAATTCAGCAAAATTCTATCACATTTGTTCAATTTACGTCGCTCCTATTTCAGATAGCGTACTGGGCTAGGCGGCATCTTAAAGCGCGTGGAAGGGTGAGTAAAATGCACTACTAATCTTCCATGATAGGGCAATCAGAGACCCGATTAGATCATTTTATATTTTGTTTTATATAAGATTTCAGGGAAATTCTATCACATTTGTTCAATTTACGACGCTCCTATTTCAGATAGCATATTGGGCTCAGCGGCACCTCAAAGCGCATGAAATGGCGAGTGAAATGCAATATTAAACTTCTAGGGTAGGGCAAACAGAGACCCGATTAGATCATTTTATATTATGGTCAATTTAAGAATTCAGCATAATTCTTTCTCATTTCTTCAATTTACGTCGCTCCTATTTCAGATAGCGTATTGGGCTTAGCGGCATCTCAAAGCGCATAAAATGGCGAGTAAAATGCACTATTAAACTTCAATGGTAGGGCAAACAGAGACCCGATTAGATCATTTTATATTTTGGTTAATATAAGAATTCACAAAAATTCTATCACATTTGTTCAATTTACGTCGTTCCTATTTCAGATAGCGTATTGGGCTATGCGACATCTCAAAGCGCATGAAATGACGAGTAAAATGCACTATTAAACTTCTAGGGTAGGGCAAACAGAGACCCGATTAGATCATTTTATATTACGGTTAATATAAGAATTTAGCGTAATTCTATCACATTTGTTCAACTTACGTCGCTCCTATTTCAGATAGCGTACTGGGCTAGGCGGAATCTCAAAGCGCGTGGAAGGGCGAGTAAAATGCACTACTAAACTTCTATGATCGGGCAATCAGAGACTCGATTACATCATTTTATATTTTTGTTAATATAAGAATTCAGCGAAATTCTCTCACATTTGTTCAATTTACGACGCTGATATTTCAGATAGCGTATTGGGCTAAGCGGCATCTCAAAGTGCAAGAAATGTGGAGTAAAATGCACTATTAAACTTCTAGGGTAGGGCAAACAGAGACCCGATAAGATCATTTTATATTATGGTTAATTTAAGAAATCAGCGAAATTCTATCACATTTGTTCAATTTACGTCGCTCCTATTACAGATAGCGTACTGGGCTAGGCGGCATCTCAAAGCGCGTGGAAGGGCGAGTAACATGCACTACTAAACTTCTATGATAGGGCAATCAGAGACCCGATTAGATCATTTTATATTTTGGTTAATATAAAAATTCAGCGAAATTCTCTCACATTTGTTCAATTTACGTCGCTCCTATTTCAGATAGCGTAGTGGGCTAAGCGGCATCTCAAAGCGCAAGAAATGGCGAGTAAACTGCACTATTAAACTTCTAGGGTAGGGCAAACAGAGACCCGATTAGATCATTTTATATTATTGTTAATTTAAGAATTCTGCGAAATTCTATCACATTTGTTCAATTTACGCCGTTCCTATGCCAGATGGCGTACTAGGCTAGGCGGCATCTTAAAGCGCGTGGAATGGCGAGTAAAATGAACTATAAAACTTCTATGATAGGGCAATCAGAGACCCGATTAGATCATTTTATATTTTGGTTAATATAAGAATTCAGCCAAATTCTATCACATTTGTTCAATTTACGTCGCTCCTATTTCAGATAGCGTACTGGGCTAGGCGGCATCTTAAAGCGCGTGGAATGGCGAGTACAATGCACTATTAAACTTCTATGATAGGGCAATCAGAGACCTGATTCGATCATTTTATATTTTGGTTAATATAAGAATTGAGGGAAATTCTATCACATTTGTTCAATTTACGTCGCTCCTATTTCAGATAGCGTATTGGGCTAAGCGGCATCTCAAAGCGCATGAAATGGCGAGTAAAATGCACTATTAAACTTCTAGGGTTGGTCGAAGAAAGACCCGATTAGATCATTTTACATTAAGGTTAATATAAGAATTCAGGGAAATTCTATCACATTTGTTCAATTCTCGTCGCTCCTATTTCAGATAGCGTATTGGGCTAAGCGGCATCTCAAAGCGCATGAAATGGCGAGTAAAATGCACTATTAAACTTCTATGATAGGGCAATCAGAGACTCGATTAGAACATTTTATATTTTGTTTAATAAAAGAATTCTGCGAAATTCTATCACATTTGTTCAACTTATGTCGCTGATATTTCAGATAGCGTATTGGGATATGCGGCATCTCAAAGCGCAAGAAATGGCGAGTAAAATGCACTCTTAGAATTCTATGATAGGGCAATCAGAGACCCGATTAGATCATTTTCCATTTTGGTTAATATAAGAATTCAGTGAAATTCTATCACATTTGTTCAATTTATTTCGCTCCTATTTCTGATAGCGTATTGGGCTAAGCGGCATCTCAAAGCGCATGAAATGGCGAGTAAAATGCACTATTGAACTTCTATGATAGGGCAATCAGAGACCCGATTAGGTCATTTTATATTTTGGTTAATATAAGAATTCAGCGAAAGTCTATCACATTTGTTCAATTTACGTCGCTCCTATTAAAGATAGCGTATTGGGCTAAGCGGCATCTGAAAGCGCATGAAATGGCGAGTAAAATGCCCTATTAAACTTCTAGGGTAGGGCAAACAGAGACCCGATTAGATCATTTTATATTATGATTAATTTAAGAAGTCAGCAAAATTCTATCACATTTGTTCAATTTACGTCGTTCCTATTTCAGATATCGTACTGGGCTAGGCGGCATCTTAAAGCGCGTGGAAAGTCGAGTAAAATGCACTATTAAACTTCTATGATAGGGCAATCAGAGACCCGATTAGATCATTTTATATTTTGTTTAATATAACATTTAAGGGAAATTCTGTCACATTTGTTCAATTTACGTCGCTCCTATTTCAGATAGCTTATTGGGCTTAGCGGCATCTGAAAGCGCATGAAATGGCGAGTAAAATGCACTATTAAACTTCTAGGGTAGGGCAAACAGAGACCCGATTAGATCATTTTATGTTACGGTTAATATTAGAATTCAGCGTAATTCTATCACATTTGTTCAAGTTACGTCGCTCCTATTTCTGATAGCGTACTGGGCTAGGCGGCATCTTAAAGCGCGTGGAATGGCGAGTAAAATGCACTACTAAACTTCTATGATAGGGCAATCAGGCACTCGATTAGATCATTTTATATTTTGTTTAATATAAGATTTCAGGGAAATTCTATCTCATTTGTTCAATTTACGTCGTTCCTATTTCAGGTAGCGTATTCGGCTAAGCGGCATCTCAAAGAGCATGAAATGGCGAATAAAATGCACTATTAAACTTCTAGGCAAGGGCGAACAGAGACCCGATTAGATCATTTTACGTTATGGTTAATAAAAGAATTCAGCGAAATTCTATCACATTTGTTCAATTTACGTCGTTCCTATTTCAGATAGCGTCCTGGGCTAAGCGGCATCTAATAGCGCATGAAATGGCGAGTATAATGCACTATTAAACTTCTAGGATAAGGCAAACAGAGACCCGATTAGATCATTTTATGTTACGGTTAATATTAGAATTCAGCGTAATTCTATCACATTTGTTCAAGTTACGTCGCTCCTATTTCTGATAGCGTACTGGGCTAGGCGGCATCTTAAAGCGCGTGGAATGGCGAGTAAAATGCACTGCTAAACTTCTATGATAGGGCAATCAGGCACTCGATTAGATCATTTTATATTTTGTTTAATATAAGATTTCAGGGAAATTCTATCTCATTTGTTCAATTTACGTCGCTCCTATTTCAGGTAGCGTATTCGGCTAAGCGGCATCTCAAAGAGCATGAAATGGTGAATAAAATGCACTATTAAACTTCTAGGCAAGGGCGAACAGAGACCCGATTAGATCATTTTACGTTATGGTTAATAAAAGAATTCAGCGAAATTCTATCACATTTGTTCAATTTACGTCGCTCCTATTACAGATAGCTTATTGTGCTTAGCGGCATCTCAAAGCGCATGAAGTGACGAGTGAAATGTACTATTAAACTTCTAGGGTTGGTCGAAGAAAGACCCGATTAGATCATTTTACATTAAGGTTACTATAAGAATTCAGGGAAATTCTATCACATTTGTTCAATTTACGTCGCTCCTATTTCAGATAGCGTATTGGGCTAAGCGGCATCTCAAAGCGCATGAAATGGCGAATAAAATGAGCTATTCAACTTCTAGGCTAGGGCGAACAGAGACCGGATTAGATCACTTTACATTATGGTTAATAAAAGAATTCAGCGGAATTCTATCACATTTGTTCAACTTACGTCGCTCCAATTGCAGATAGCGTATTGGGCTAAGTGGCATCTCAAAGCGCATGAAATGGCGAGTAAAATGCACTATTAAACTTCTATGATAGGGCAATCAGAGACTCGATTAGATCATTTTATATTTTGTTTAATAAAAGAATTCAGCGAAATTCTATCACATTTGTTCAACTTACGTCGCTGATATTTCAGATAGCGTATTGGGCTATGCGGCATCTCAAAGCGCAAGAAATGGCGAGTAAAATGCACTCTTAAACTTCTATGATAGGGCAATCAGAGACCCGATTAGATAATTTTATATTTTGTTTAATATAAGATTGCAGGGAAATTCTATCACATTTGTTCAATTTACGTCGCTCCTATTACAGATAGCGTACTGGGCTAGGCGGCATCTTAAAGCGCGTGGAAAGGCGAGTAAAATGCACTATTAAACTTCTATGATAGGGCAATCAGAGACCCGATTAGATCATTTCATATTACGGTTAATATAAGAATTCAGTGAAATTCTATCACATTTGTTCAATTTACGTCGCTCCTATTTCAGTTAGCGTATTGGGCTAAGCAGCATCTCAAAGTGCATGAAATGGCGAGTAAAAAAACTATTAAACTTCTATGATAGGGCAATCAGAGACCCGATTAGATCATTTTATATTTTGGTTAATATAAGAATTCACCGAAATTCTATCACATTTGTTCAATTTACGTCGCTCGTATTTCAGACAGCGTATTGGGCTAAGCGGAATCTCAAAGCGCATGGAATGTCGAATAAAATGCACTATTAAACTTCTAGGCTAGGGCGAACAGAGAGCTGATTAAATCATTTTACATTATGGTTAATAAAAGATTTCAGCGAAATTCTATCACATTTGTACAATTTACTTTGCTCCTATTTCAGATAGCGTATTGAGCTAAGCGGCATCTCAAAGCGCATGAAATGACGAGTGAAGTGCACTATTAGAATTCTATGGTAGGGCGAACAGAGACCCGATTAGATCATTTTACATTAAGGTTAACATAAGAATTCAGGGAAATTCTATCACATTTGTTCCATTTACGTCGCTCCTATTTCAGATAGCGTATTGGGCTAAGCGGCATCTTAAAGCGCGTGGAATGGCGAGTAAAATGCACTATTATACTTGTAGGGTAGGGCAAACAGAGACCCTATTAGATCATTTTATATTATGGTTAATTTAAGATTTCACCTAAATTCTATCACATTTGTTCAATTTACGTCGCTCCTATTTCAGATAGCGTATTGGGCTAAGCGGCAGCTCAAAGCCCATGAAATGGCGATTAAAATGCACTATTAAACTTCTAGGGTAAGGCAAACAGATACCCGATTAGATCATTTTATATTACGGTTAATATAAGAATGCAGCGCAATTCTATCACATTTGTTCAACTTACATCGCTCCTATTTCAGATAGCGTACAGGGCTAGGCGGCATCTTAAAGCGCGTGGAAGGGCGAGTAAAATGCACTACTAAACTTCTAGGGTAGGGCAAACAGAGACCCGATTAGATCATTTTATGTTATGGTTAATATAAGAATTCAGTGTAATTCTATCACATTTGTTCAAGTTACGTCGCTGGTATTTCAGATAGCGTATTGGGCTAAGTGGCATCTCAAAGCGCATGAAATGGCGAGTAAAATGCACTATTAAACTTCTAGGGTAGGGCAAACAGAGACCCGATTAGATCATTTTATATTATGGTTAATTTAAGAATTCAGCAAAATTCTATCACATTTGTTCAATTTACGTCGTTCGTATTTCAGATAGCGTCCTGGGCTAAGCGGCATCTAATAGCGCTTGAAATGGCGAGTATAATGAACTATTAAACTTCTAGGATAAGGCAAACAGAGACCCGATTAGATCATTTTATGTTATGGTTAATATAAGAATTCAGTGTAATTCTATCACATTCGTTCAAGTTACGTCGCTCCTATTTCAGATAGCGTACAGGGCTAGGCGGCATCTTAAAGCGCGTGGAAGGGCGAGTAAAATGCACTACTAAACTTCTAGGGTAGGGCAAACAGAGACCCGATCAGATCATTTTATATTATGGTTAATTTAAGAATTCAGCAAAATTCTATCACATTTGTTCAACTTACGTCGCTCCTATTTCAGATAGCGTACTGGGCTAGGTGGCATCTTAAAGCGCGTGGAATGGCGAGTAAAATGCTCTACTAAACTACTATGATAGGGCAAGCAGAGACCCGATTAGGTCATTTTATATTTTGGTTAATATAAGAATTCAGCGTAATTCTATCACATTTGTTCAACTTACGTCGCTGGTATTTCAGATAGCGTATTGGGCTAAGTGGCATCTCAAAGCGCATGAAATGGCGAGTAAAATGCACTATTAAACTTCTAGGGTAGGGCAAACAGAGACCCGATTAGATCATTTTATATTACGGTTAATATAAGAATTCAGAGTAATTCTATCACATTTGTGCAATTTACGTCGCCCCTATTTCAGATAGCGTATTGGGCTAAACGGCATCTCAAAGCGCATGAAATGGCGAGTCAAATGCACTGTTTAACTTCTATGATAGGGAAATCAGAGACCCGATTAGATTATTTTATATTTTGGTTAATATAATAGTTCAGCGAAATTCTAACACATTTGATCCATTTACGTCGCTCCTATTTCAGATAGCGTACTGGGCTAGGCGGCAACATAAAGCGCGTGGAATGGCGAGTAAAATGCACTATTAAACTTCTATGATAGGGCAATCAGAGACCCGATTAGATCATTTTATATTATGGTTAATTTAAGAATTCAGCGAAATTCTATCACATTTGTTCAATTTACGTCGCTCCTATTTCAGATAGCGTACTGGGCTAGGCGGCAACATAAAGCGCGTGGAATGGCGAGTAAAATGCACTATTAAACTTCTATGATAGGGCAATCAGAGACCCGATTAGATCATTTTATATTATGGTTAATTTAAGAATTCAGCGAAATTCTATCACATTTGTTCAATTTACGTCGCTCCTATTTCAGATAGCGTACTGGGCTAGGCGGCATCTTAAAGCGCGTGGAATGGCGAGTAAAATGCACTATTAAACTTCAAGGGTAGGGCAAACAGAGACCCGATTAGATCATTTTATATTTTGGTTAATATAAGAATTCAGCGAAATTCTATCACATTTGTTCAATTTACGTCGCTCCTATTTCAGATAGCGTATTGGGCTAAGCGGCATCTCAAAGCGCATGAAATGACGAATAAAATGCACAATTAAGCTTCTACGCTAGGGCGAACAGAGACCCGATTAGATCATTTTACGTTATGGTTAATAAAAGAATTCAGCGAAATTCTATCACATTTGATCAATTTACATCGCTCCTATTTCAGATAGCGTATTGGGCTAACAGGCATCTTAAAGCGCGTGAAATGACGAGTAAAATGCACTATTAAACTTCTAGGGTAGGGCGAACAGAGACCCGATTAGATCATTTTATATTATGGTTAATTTAAGAATTCAGCGAAATTCTATCACATTTGTTCAATTTACGTCGCTCCTATTTCAGATAGCTTATTGGGCTAAGCGGCATCTCAAAGCGCATGAAATGACGAGTGAAATGCACTATTAAACTTATAGGGTAAGGCAAACAGAGACCCGATTAGATCATTTTATATTGCGGTTAATATAAGAATTCAGCGAAATTCTATCACATTTGTTCAATTTACGTCGCTCATATTTCAGATAGCGTACTGGGCTAAGCGGCATCTCAAAGCGCATGAAATGGCGAGTAAAATGCACTATTAAACTTCTAGGATAAGGCAAACAGAGACCCGATTAGATCATTTTATATTGCGGTTAATATAAGAATTCAGCGTAATTCTGTCACATTTGTTCAACTTACGTAGCTCCTATTTCAGATATCGAACTGAGCTAGGCGGCAACTTAAAGCGCGTGGAATGTCGAGTAAAATGCACTATCAAACTTCTATGATAGGGCAATCAGAGACCCGATTAGATCATTTTATATTTTGGTTAATATAAGAATTCAACGAAATTCTATCACATTTGTTCAATTTACGTCGCACCTATTTCAGATAGCGTATTGGGCTAAGCGGCTTCTCAAAGCGCATAAAATGGCGAGTAACATGCACTATTAAACTTCAATGGTAGGGCAAACAGAGACCCGAATAGATCATTTTATATTATGGTTAATTTAAGAATTCAGAAAAATTCTATCACATTTGTTCAATTTACGTCGTTCCTATTTCAGATAGCGTATTGGGCTATGCGTCATCTCAAAGCGCATGAAATGACGAGTAAAATGCACTATTAAACTTCTAGGGTAGGGCAAACAGAGACCCGATTAGATCATTTTATATTACGGTTAATATAAGAATTCAGCGTAATTCTATCACATTTGTTCAACTTACGTCGCTCCTATTTCAGATAGCGTACTGGGCTAGGCGGAATCTCTAAGCGCGTGGAAGGGCGAGTAAAATGCACTACTAAACTTCTATGATCGGGCAATCAGAGACCCGATTAGATCATTTTATATTTTGGTTAATATAAGAATTCAGTGAAATTCTATCACATTTGTTCAATTTACGTCGCTCCTATTTCAGTTAGCGTATTGGGCTAAGCAGCATCTCAAAGTGCATGAAATGGCGAGTACAATGCACTATTAAACTTCTAGGGTAGGGCAAACAGAGACCCGATTAGATCATTTTATATAATGGTTAATTTAAGAATTCAGCAAAATTCTATCACATTTGTTCAATTTACGTCGCTCCTATTTCAAATAGCGTACTGGGCTAGGCGGCATCTTAAAGCGCGTGGAATGGCGAGTAAAATGCACTATTAAACTTCTATGATAGGGCAATCAGAGACCCGATTAGATCATTTTATATTACGGTTAATATAAGAATTCAGTGTAATTCTATCACATTTGTTCAACTTACGTCGCTCCTATTTCAGATAGCGTACTGGGCTAGGCGGCATCTTAAGGCGCGAGGTATGGCGAGTAAAATGCACTACTAAACTACTATGATAGGGCAATCAGAGACCCGATTAGGTCATTTTATATTTTGGTTAATATAAGAATTCAGCGAAATTCTATCACATTTGTTCAATTTACGTCGCTCCTATTACAGATAGCTTATTGTGCTTAGCGGCATCTCAAAGCGCATGAAGTGACGAGTGAAATGCACTATTAAACTTCTAGGGTTGGTCGAAGAAAGACCCGATTAGATCATTTTACATTAAGGTTAATATAAGAATTCAGGGAAATTCTATCACATTTGTTCAATTTACGTCGCTCCTATTTCAGATAGCATATTGGGCTAAGCGGCATCTCAAAGCGCATGAAATGGCGAATAAAATGAGCTATTAAACTTCTAGGCTAGGGCGAACAGAGACCCGATTAGATCATTTTATATTATGGTTAATTTAAGAATTCAGCAAAATTCTATCACATTTGTTCAATTTACGTCGCTCCTATTCCAGATAGCGTACTGGGCTAGGCGGCATCCTAAAGCGCGGAATGGCGAGTAAAATGCACTATTAAACTTCTATGCTAGGGCAATCAGAGACCCGATTAGATCATTTTATATTTTGTTTAATATAAGATTTCAGGGAAATTCTATCACATTTGTTCAATTTACGTCGCTCCTATTGCAGATAGCGTATTGGGCTAAGTGGCATCTCAAAGCGCATGAAATGGCGAGTAAAATGCACTATTAAACTTCTATGATAGGGCAATCAGAGACCCGATTAGATCATTTTATATTTTGTTTAATAAAAGAATTCAGCGAAATTCTATCACATTTGTTCAACTTACGTCGCTGATATTTCAGATAGCGTATTGGGCTATGCGGCATCGCAAAGCGCAAGAAATGGCGAGTAAAATGCACTCTTAAACTTCTATGATAGGGCAATCAGAGACCCGATTAGATCATTTTACATTTTGTTTAATATAAGATTTCAGGGACATTCTATCACATTTGTTTAATTTACGTCGCTGCTATTTCAGATAGCGTATTGGGCTAAGCGGCATCTCAAAGCGCATGAAATGGCGAATAAAATGCACCATTAAACTTCTAGGCGAGGGCGAACAGAGACCCGATTAGATCATTTTACATTTTGGTTAATAAAAGAATTCAGCGAAATTCTATCACATTTGCTCAATTTACGTCGCTCCTATTGCAGATAGCTTATTGTGCTTAGCGGCATCTCAAAGCGCATGAAATGGCGAGTAAAATGCGCTATTGAACTTCTAGGGTAGGGCAAACAGAGACCCGATAAGATCATTTTATATTATGGTTAATTTAAGAATTCAGCGAAATTCTATCACATTTGTTCAATTTACGTCGCTCCTATTTCAGATAGCGTACTGGGCTAGGCGGCATCTTAAAGCGCGTGGAAAGGCGAGTAAAATGCACTATTAAACTTCTATGATAGGGCAATCAGAGACCCGATTAGATCATTTTATATTACGGTTAATATAAGAATTCAGCGTAATTCTATCACATTTGTT